>CABHPR010150499.1:0-63139 GCA_902168415.1 Peromyscus melanophrys | reverse complement strand
GGGAGGAAGGATGGAGGGAAACAAGGAAGGGTAGTGAGGAATGAATATGAACAAATATAATGATATACTTGTATGAAAATGAAATGGCATAATGAAGTCCACTACTTTTCATGCTAGCTTAAAAAATAACACTAAATGAATATAACAATAACCTCTATTCCTCTCTCTGTCTTTGTCTCTGTCTTTCTGTCTGTTTGTCTGTCTCTAGGGGTGTGTGTATGTGTGTGTGTCCCTGTCCTGTGGACTCTGTTTTTCTGGAGAAGCCTTATTAATGTCAACATAAATAGCTCCTTTGATATATGAGGTACCTATTATCATTAACCTTGTTTTTTAAATTAGTATTTTTAATTGATAAATCAATTGTATACATTTATGCAATAAATGTGATGATTTGATATATGTGTAGAAAGCAGAATGACTAATTCATACTAATTAACACATTCATTATCTCACTCACCATTTATTTTATGTGCTGAGACACTTAAAAATTGCTCTCTTGGTTATGTTGATACATTATCATTGACTCTAGTCATCTTGCTGAGCATTAGACCACAAATTTTTTCCTTCCTTCCCAATGGTCCTCACTTTATAAATGTCGAACATGAAGCCAGTGATTAGTTCGGCATTTCAGAGAGAGTGAGAGTGAAAAGAAGACAAAGAGGAGAGAGAGATGTGAGACTCAGGTTTGCCATTCTTGATTGTAACTTCTCCTGGGGAGGCATGCACAAATGTCTACTCACACCAGGTAGAGCCCCAGTGACAGAACAAAGAGACAATTCTATCAAAGAGCAGCTTAGTGAACCAATGAGTTTATTCGGGTGATTTGTGGGAGTGTGGGCGAGGCATTACTTTCAGGAGTGTGCACAACTCAACTCAAGAAGGAAATGGTTAGTGGAACCTCCTGAGTTCAAGTCTATCAGGAAAAGTGTCTTGGTCCATCGTCTAAGAAGAAGAACAGTACAAAACTTCCTAACCTGCATTAGAATCCTAGGTCATCATAGTAACACACCATAAATGGAGTGCTTTAAATCATAGATGAATTCTCTAGTGGCTCACCAGGCTAACCTCGAAGTCACTGTACAGCCAAAGGATATCCTTGAAGTTCTGAATCCTCTAGGCTCTGCCTTCTGAGTGCTAAGATTATACTCATTCACCACCATAACTGGTTTATGTGGTGCTGGAGATCAAAACCAGGGCACCGTTCAGGCTAGGCCAGCTCCCTACCAACTAAGCTCCATCTTCAGCCCCTCCCAGAAGAGCGCTATCACGTGGGATTAAAGTCTACCCTAAGGAACTCATCTTAAGCCAATTGGACCTACTCAGACCCTCTTTCCAAGGAGGATCACATTTATGCCTTAAAGTTTGTGTTCTAAGCTATCTTTGTGAAGAAACAAAATGATCTTTTCAATGAAGCCAGAATCATATAACTCTAACCTCTCACCTGTTATGGAGTTTAGGTTCCTCTGCAACCTGGACTGCCTGTATACCTTGGAGTTCTATGATCTGGTTTCACACTGGAAACTGTCACCTATAACAGTAAGTTTCTCTGGTCCCACTCTGTTCCATGGTTGGGAGAATCTCTTCCATCCACGCCCCGCAGCCACTTGGTCCCAAGCAAACACACAGAGGTTTATATTACATACAAACTATATGACCTATGGGTCAGGCTTCTTGCTAGCTAGCTCTTATAACTTAACTCAACCCATTTCTATTAATCTGTATGTTGCCACATGACTGTAGTATCACCCATCTGTGGGCATCTTGTTGCTCCTTGGGTGGCAGGCTGGCATCTCCCTTGACTTTACCCTTCTTCCTCTTGTCTTCAGTTCAAATGTACAGCCTAACCTTATCCTGCCCTGCCATAGGCCAATGCAACCTTATTTATCAACCAATCAAAGCAACACATATTCACAGTGTACAGAAAGACATCCCACAGCAGTCACCTTGAGAACTAAAGCACTGATACATACCAGAGAAAGTTTCTGGTCAAGCATTGCCCATGGAAATGTGAAATGAAGAACTCTTTCTTCTTTGGTTCCATTTTCACATCATTAAACACCATGTAAAGCTTGTAGTCCCCTTTCCTCATGTTTTATATGGTTATCCCCGGGTTCCACATATCTGATTGGTTAGCTTCTTCCCTAATCAGCAGTTTTGGCCTAATACCACACTAAGTGCTGTGAGACCATCAAATTATAATATATATGGTGCTAAAAGAGGCAGTCTTCCCTGTCCACTAGAGAAGGACACTAATACCAACAGAGTTTAGTTTTTTTCTTAGGTTAAACCCACTAAAGACAGGGCCAGATAATGCCAAGTATCAGTTGGCCCTCACCTAGTCATGTTTCCCAATCCAATATGATATTTATATAACTCACAAAAATACACATGGGACAGCTTATTTTGATTTGCATTCACTGACCCTAATTATAGCCATTGCAGAGGAGAAAGTTCGCAATTTTGTCCCCAGCAAAGGAACCCTCTTTTTCCTCTCAGTCAGAGAGGACTCTGGTGCAGATTATGACATAGGAAGCATTTGCTCTTTGCCCTATCTAGTAAATAAACTGATGAGAGAAAGTCCAGGCATCTTCCTTGGTCTGGACAGTTGCTTAACCATCTCAATTCTGCTTCCTCAAGGCAGCACTCATCCCTCTCCACATTTCAATTTCCCACAAAACCACTGAAGGCTTTGCTTGGGCAGCTGTCAGTGCCTAGCCCTGAATATTGAACAGACCGCTACACATAGAGCAATCATAGTCTTAATCAAATAATGTTTTATGCCCTTGAAACTTGGCCATAAAATTCAGATGGACTTTTTTAGAAGTTACACCTTCTCCCTGCAACGCACATAACCTATTTCCAACTTTCATTTTCTGTACTATCCGAGATTTGAAGCACCCCCATGGCTTGATAATTGCAGGAATGCATTTTTATGAGGAATGTGATTAATTTGTCTCCGTCCTCTTTTTTAAAAAAATCAATGGGGAAACATTTTATGGCATGACTCTCTGCATCACTCACTGCATTAAGCTGAGTATCTACAGTCAGTGAAGAGGAAGGTGAATAAACTATCCTGTGGAAAGAAAGTGTGGCTCCATTAATGAGAAAGCAATCCAATCAATCCTGTTCTAATTGAGTTATGAAGACAAACAGTCCTTAAGGACCCTGGAAAACATGAATTTTGATAAGAAGGAATAGGACGACTAATGCTGAACAATAGGATCAATCTTTATAAAGTAACTTGGCTCTCCCAACTCATATTTTTAACAGAAAAAAAAATGTAGAAGCACTATTTTTCTGGAAATAGCTAAATATTAGTTTTATTTTCACTTTACTTAAACCTCCCAGAGACATAATATAATACAGCATTCAAATCTGGACTCTAAAATTAGGCTTTCTTCATTCAAGGGCAAGCATTGTGATTGAGTAGCCATATGTCCTGGGGTAGATTAGCCTTTATAAAGCTGCCTTGATTGTCTTGTCTATAAAACAGAAATACAGTGTAGTTCCTTCCTCCCATTATATTTGTACATATGCACCAGGATAGTGCATGCAAGACACCTTGGATAGTAAGTACACATGTTCCCTCAGCTACGTGGTCTGTGTGAGGAGGGAAAGCCGTATATAGACCCTTGCATGTGGAAAGGGAAGTTTGAAGCATTGGCTGCCCACACTGGTGATGTCTTTTTTTTTCCCAGCAGCAGACAGGGCCACCACATTATCTATCTTCCTGAAACAAGCTGCATGTGGTGGGAGTTTAGTGACAAAGCATGGATACTCATAAGGTTCACTAACGTGAAGCTGGGAGACAAACAGAATGTTGTTCGTGTCCCGCAGTGGTTTGAGTCACTGAACGAAGTGGTGACTAGTCTTGCTTCAGTCATCCTTCAGAAACTTTAAAGACCTACTACAGAGAGGAAGGAGATGAAATAGAGAATTTGTGTTCTTCCAAGAAGCAAATATGTAATTTATAAACATTTTTCTTATTCACAAATATCGCATATGTTTTTCATGAGCTTTTAACTGTAAAAAGTCTTCTAATTCCCATGAAGTCCTTTTGTAAGAGTCAATTATTTGCAACATGATGAGAAACCTGTGCTCTGTTCTTGGCAGACAACCTTGGCATTGGCAACTGCGGAAGCAGATGCTGTCTGCACAGCTATCCAAAAGGAGTAAGGAACAGTCCAAGGTCAGAGTTAGCTGAAAAACACTCCATGAGGAAAAGTACAGAAAATCAGGGATAGATCAGAATGGTGGGAACCAGCGCCTTGGTGGTTGTACTTCCCTCAAAGCAGCAGTGCCATGCGCCAGAGGAAGAAAGCAACAAGCTTCCAGAATCTTCCACAATGTGATCTCCATTGAAATTGTGGAATCTTATCCAGCCACTTTGTAATTAAGTCAAGGTCCTCACACTACATTCCAGCTTGTGAAATGTTACAGGTCCTCCTACTTTTCATTAAGAGCATATAATTTTTACATGATTATTTAAACCAACTCCTATCTGAAAACCAAATGATTGACCCTGATAGTAAAGCAACAGTAAAAATCCATCTGATGTCAAAGGGCAGGAGGTCAAAGCCACACCTATGGCGCTTGGAAAGAGACTCTGAGAGGGATCTCCACAAAAGAGTGTGAGGAAATGCCACAGAAATTCGTCCATGGTCCTCTCTTGCCTCTAGTCCTGTGGTAGAAGTTAATCTTCAGAAAAGAAGAATGACATAAAGGTTACCCAGAACCACAACTAAAATCTATCAAATGATTGATTTGCTCTAATTAAGACCAATTCTGCAGCAGAATGAGAAGCTGTGACGGTTCATAAAATTAATAAATAAAAGCTTCTGACCCTATTGGGTGTGACGAGACAGTAACTTCAGCTCTTGCCAGTTCTGTTTGTGCTCACGTCGGATCAGTTATGAAACACTCAGACTAGGGTGTATCTCAGTGGCTGAGCATTGCCTACCATGCCCCAGGCCCTGGGCTGAATCCCTAGCCCCAAACCATAAGAGGAAATCCCCCCAGACCAGTTCCTATGTGTTATATCTGCATTAGCTTCTACCATTGACCAGAATACCTGCGAGCTACCACATAAGAAAAGAAGACTTAATTTGATTTGCAGGTTCAGAGAGTCCAGCCCAGTGTTCATTGGTCCTGTACACTTGGGTAGAACATCATGGCAGAAGGAGCTTGTGACAGAGGAGAGCTATTGACTCCACAGTCAAGCAGGGATGAGACAGGAGGCACCTAGGGATAACATAGCTCCCATCCCCCTCCCCCACCCCCCAGTGGCTCATTTCCTCCAGTTGATCTAAAGATACCAGCACCTCAAAAACAGTTTTACCAGCTAAGGACCAAGTGTTCCTGTAACAAGCCTATGGAAAGCATTTCATATCCAAACCATAGTAAAACTCGGTCTCTGTGCTTGGCTGTGGAGGGAACACCCTACAGGGGGACTAAGGGAACACATCAAATAAGCAGAGGAGACATGGTTTTTTACCTCCTCCTAATAAAGTCAGGGCAGACAAGTTTCTTGAAACAGAGTTAAGACTTCCAGGAAGCAGCTGTTATCATTGACCTCCAGTCAACAAGAGAGGCTAGTCTTCACAGCTGGGCCAGATGTTCTTAAGTTTGGAGGTTGCTTCCCAGCACACAGGCCTGGGAGAAATAGGAAGATGACGTCATTGCCTTGCCTCTTCTTTCTGCAAATGAAAAGAATATCGTTTTCCCCAGAATCAGACTGAGGGTTAGGAAAATGATAAACTCATATTGTTTGTATTTATACAGCCAACTAATATTTATAATAATAAAATCTATATCATAATGATAGGTAAATATAACTTCTCACCTCTCTCTCTCTCCTCCCCCCTCACTCTGTGTGTGTCTCTGTGTGTATGTGTGTATGTATGTCTCTGTGTGTATGTCTGTGTGTGTGTGTGTATCTGTGTGTATGTGTATGTCTGTCTGTGTGTGTGTATGTCTGTGCCTGTGTCTGTGTGTGTGTGTGTGTGTGTGTGTGTGTGTGTGTGTGGCTGTGGCTGTGGCTGTGGCTGTGGCTGTGTGTGTTTCCTGGATTCTAAGGTACTAAAATATCTTAGGCTTCACCTATCTTGTCAATCACTTCCTTTCAACTTCTTGAAGTATCTCAGATAATAAATATCCAAAACAAGCTTCCTTCCGTCACCCCCACCCTCGTCCCTGCCCTATTACCCATCTGGTTCTCGTTTCTTATCGAATTTTCTATTTCCTTCACGCTGACATATAACCAGTTAGTCCCATCTCCAAAATGTGTTCAGCGTCTGACCATTTCTCTGTACCACCACTGTTTTTACTGTGGTCCACCATTGCTCACCTGGGTCACTTAAACTAGTGTCCTCACTACCTCTATGCTTCCTATTCCCTTGGTTCTTAGATCTTATTCTCCTCACATAAAGACCACTCCAGAAGGGTCAGTTAGTTGGTTCCCAGCCACACCACTCTTTTAAAAGAGAAGTATTCCCAGTTACACTTGCTGTACTTTGAATGGGAACTTCCCCCAAAATCTACGTATTAAGATCTGGTCCCAGGCACAGTTCTGTTACATGCTGGTGGAATCTCCAGGAAGGGGGGCCTTGTGAGAGGTCTTTGGGTCACTGGATGTGTGCCCTTGAAGGGGATTGTGGAATCTCTGTGTACTTCTCCGAGGTCAAGTAGAAAATTGTCTCATTGCTCCACTTTAAAGGGCAGTGGCTCCCCTGCCCCACGCAAACAGCATTCTTGGGTGCTGTTTGCACTCACTGGATTACCTCAGCCAAAGCGCAGTCGTCACTGCCAGAGCAGCACCTGAGCTGTAACAAGGACTGCTGTTTTTCTAAAGATCTCAGACTACCCTCTACTAAAGTCAAGGAAATCACTCTAGGCTTGGAAATACCCTTGCTCACGCTCAGGCATTGCTGAAATTCCACCCAGGAGAAGGTGCAGCTGATTAGAATTCCTCCGAGACTCAAGGTCCAAACCAAAGTCAAGAATGAAAATATGTTTCTATTCAAATCAGAGGACAATTGCATATTTCTGAACTAACATTTTAAAGTCCAGATTTTCTTGTTCACATAGTAAAAACAATGCACATTTTCAAGAAGATGCTAAAATTTATTGAGATATTAGTTTGAAATATGTAAAGGATAAAGGCAAATAAGTGCTAATGAGGAAAAAAATTGTGGAATCTAGAGATTAAAAATCAGTTAATAAATAAAGTACTTAAGTGCTTACCGAAGCTATGTGCGTGCTCAGCATCTTACCAAGTCAGAGCAAGATGCCAGGCATTTCTTGACCTGAAGAGATTGTCTGGGAGGAAGTAACGGGCTCCTTGGAGGACTGGGGATTGTAGGAGGTGCCTGCCTGACCAGGGAAAACTCGGCCACAGTTGTTTCTCAAAGATAACATTGAGGCCCATTCTCTAAACCAAGCCTGGACAGCAGCAATTCTAATGCATTATCCTGGGTAATACTCACAGCATCTCTCTCAGCTACATATTGCTGGCTCATTCCCACCTTACACCTTAAAAGCCTGGGGCTCAGAAGTTCGGCGATTTGCCCAAGGACACAAAAGCAAAGAGTGACCTGGCGAGCACTCAAACCCAGAGCCTGCGGGCAGGGTCAGATGCTTGCCACTGCACTCTGCTGTTTCTTGGCCAATAATGAAACAATTAAATAATGAACAACTAAAATACTGTCTTTCTGATCGCTTCCTAAGGGTGACCTGATCACTTCCTCACCCTTGGAGGACTAGAACACCAGGCAGGGCGGCTTCCCAGTCACCCTTGCAGGACTAAAACACCAGGCGTGCACTCATTGGCTCTAGGAGAGGAACAGCCTCCTTTTCTGGGTGTCTTTTCTTTACTTGTAAAATGTGACAATAACAGCATCCACGAATGTTATGAAAACGGAGTGATAATACTGACAGGCAATAATCCCGCCTCAAAAAATCACTGGCCCTGGACCGTCACACTGACCGCACGTTTTCCATAGATCTGAAGAGGGCTGCCTACTGGCTCTCCCAGCCTGGTCTCCTGCCTGGAGTCTGGTCTCTCAAACATCTCATGTGCTTGTCTGCTTGTTCTGCAGACCCAAGTCTAAGAAATGGATCACCGGCCTCTTTGATCTGGCTCTATTCCCCTTGCCTAGGTGATTTCTCTGGAACGCGTGCTCATTTTAGTCGTCCGCAGCTTGTTTAAGTTCCGTCTGTGCTGAACATTTTACCTAAATTGAGGTGTGTGTTATGCTGGCTGTTTCTCTAGTGGGGAATGCACGACTTTTGTCTACTATGGAAATGTAGAGACATTGCTCCCCCTTCGCTGACCACCTCTCCCTCTTTCTAGTCTGTCTT
The DNA here is from genome assembly GCA_902168415.1 of Peromyscus melanophrys. Lineage (NCBI taxonomy): Eukaryota > Metazoa > Chordata > Mammalia > Rodentia > Cricetidae > Peromyscus > Peromyscus melanophrys. The sequence continues at coordinate 54,781 of CABHPR010150499.1, read as the reverse complement.
TGTAGATCCCTCAGCAGATGTGGACAGGTCTTCCCCAGACTTCCTTCCATTAAAGCTTATCTTCAGGCACTTTTTGAGAATAGTTCATTGTTCCGACGGCCAGCTGTTCTCTAAGCCCTGCACTCATAACTCCACTTACGTAACTGTTATTTTAAGAATTCAGTTTTGAAAAACAGAATTCCATTTTGTCTTTTTTTCCCATGGGCTCTTGTTCTAGTCCATATTAACTTTCTTCAATAAACTTCTTCTAGTATTTTAAGGACTTCCCACACATTATCTGTATCGCTCCCTACATTGTAAATTGGATCAGCTGATTAGGATAATTTTTCTACTTTTCTATAAACTTTGGTTCATGGCAAGTGAGTTCTTTATGTTTGAATTTAACTTATTTTAGGGAGTCTGAGTTTTCACTAGTGTCTTTATGATGACAGGTACTGAAGATGACCCTCCTGAAATTTGGGGTATCATTTTTTCACACCCCAGGGGCACCTTGAACGCCAGCTTTTATAGTCCTTTCTTCTCTGGGGATTCCATGCTTGCCACGTACCGCAAATTTGAACCCTCATCCAAAATAGGGCATTGGTAGGGTTTTTTTTTTTTTTTTTTATTGATTTGAGATTTTTTTTCCCCTGGCAACAGACAGAAAAATGAGCTTCCTTGTCAAATACCGGGTCATAGGGCAGATAGTTAATGCCCACCTGTCACAGAAGCTTCAAATTTCTATCATCCTGGTTTTATTGGAAGTTTTTTTTTTCCCCATAAAGGATCTTTGCTTTGTAAAGTTCATGTGCAGATATTGAAATTCAAGACTGGGGGCTATTTCCATATCACCCCTCAACCTCTGCCCAGGGCTGCAGCTGTGTCTACTCTGTGTTTACTGACCTAAGCTCTATTCCATTTTTGAAAAAGTCAAATGGTATTGCGGTGCCTAGGACTTTCTGTCTTTGCTATGTTCTCAGTGTTAACTTTTAATGCCAGCATATACTTTATCAAGCGATTCCAATGCAAGGGGAGGGGTTGGCACTTATTTGGCACATCATTTAATGGAACTGAAACTCTGTGGGTGATTTCTTCTATTTATGTGGATTTAAAATTCCATGTGCATTTTAGCAACTTCTCAATTATACTCTGAAATCAGTGGCTCTCATTTGGGTGGTGCCTTTGCCTTCTGGAGGGCATTTGGTCATGTCCGGGGGTATTTTTGGTTGTCATAACAGGAGAGGCCACTGCTGGCTCACTGTGAATAGAAGCCAAAGGGTGGCTAAACAACCTATAAGACCCCCAGTAGACATTTATCACTCATCAAATGCCAACAGTAAGAGCCTGGTGGTCTTTGTGCACTTTAGACCACTCCTCTATTTTCTAGACTCCCACTTGAATGCATATTTACATGTGTTAGACCAAATATTGGTTTAGGCTTTATTCACCAGGTCATTTTTCATCATCTATCCCATCCTGCTGAATGGCAAGCACCATTATGAAACTGTCTGCTCAATTTAGAAATATGGTGGTCAGTCTTAAAATCTTGATAGCCCCACTCACTTGATTAGACTTATTAAATATGAGCTCATCTTCCATCTCTTCTCCTCCAAGCTTACCTACCTTGTTCCCTCAAAGGCTCTTTCCCTGCCTCCTTCCAGCCTGGCCTGTCCCAGATTCATTTTCAATGTCATTGGAATGACTTTCTCACTGGAAATCTAACAAATATTCTGTTTCCTCAGCAGGGTATTCATGATCTTAGCCCTCTGAGCTCTTTAACCCACATGTGTTTCATACATTTCTGTACCCAGGGCCACATTTCCTTAGAATGACCTAATCATTGCTGAGTCTCTTTCCTTCCTGTTGCCCAGAACTCAGGCCCTTTGTGCATGTTTTGCTATTGGTGTTTTTATAGCATAAGTATTTTGCTATCCTTAGACGGAAACCAAGTATGTTAAGTCCTTTTTTTTTTTGGAATGAGATTGAAAACTTAGTAAATATAAATCAATTACTGTTCAAGGAAGATAATTAATAAATTGAATTTACAGAACCCTGCGTTCTAACAGTTACTTTTTGCAAAATGACTTTTTGTCAACTATTCCTTTCAAAAAGAGGAGTTCTCTCTCACTTCTGTTAGTGCAGAGGTGTGGGCTTTATAAGAAAGAATATAATGTTCTGAAAAAGTACTTCATCCAACAAAAGAAAGCTGTACTGAGGCAATGAATTTTATTCTACTGTGCCTATCACAAAGTAAACTCAGTGCCTTTGATGCTGTATCCTACTAATACCAGGATGCTGCATGGAGAACCCCACATTCTTAAAATCTGTGCTTATCACTAGAAGAGTTATGTGCATATTGACCTTTCAATTTTCTCCTCAGTAAAAGTGCTCTAAAATTTAAACCAACTGAGTAGACTTTGAGTTGTTGAATGTATATTGTGGTCTCATTGTCATATTTAAGGCTGCTACTGCTCTGATTGCAGATAACAAGAGTTATCACTCCAAAAATATTTCAATCAAAACAACAATATCAAGTTTTGAAAAGTATCACTTCATAGTCTTGAAAATAAACTGATTTCTAGCACTCTAAGTGAAAGACGTCCTTCCCAGTAGAGAGCTGGTTTTCTGAGTCTAAATCTGGCCTTGGTTTTTGCCTACCTCTTGCTTTAAAGCGCACTAACCAGTCAACCAGGGCTGCATTGGCCATTATGTCTACTTGCAAACTAGCAAATTCAACCTTTAACATAACAACACAGAGGAAAATGAAGTGGCATGCTGTGATTTTAAGGGGCTTTGGCCTCTTTTGTTCTGTGACCTTCGCCAGCTTTCACACCATAGAAGCCCCACAGCCCTTTGTTCAAAGTCACATCAAATGTACAGAATGGCTTTACATTGTGATTTCCTTACCAGAGGAATCCAAAGGCATCAAGAAAAATGCTCATCGAGGCTTGGAACAGAAAGAAGTATTTATTTTTCCTGTGCCCTCATTTTGTGCAACTCAGCATCATGACAGACGGGTTTGGCTTGCATAGCAAAGTCTATGCTCTCTCTTGTCTCTATGAATTAAGAAGCCCAAACACATGCCTAATACTTATCCTATTAAATATCAGCTACTGGTGGGAGGGGACACTGAAGATCACCATTCTCACACACCTGACTAGTGCCAGACATGCAAGAGATACCACGAAATGCATCCTTGACTCCCACAGGTGTCTATTAGTCAGTTTTACACCAGGCTGTGGTCACTGCAGATTATCCCATTACAGGCACAGATACAGATTATCTCAGGGAAGCCACAGGGCAAGGTGGAGAAAGCTCAGGGTGGACTAAGGAAACTTACGTGACCTAATTTTCAGGAACATAAGTGACAAAGTCAAATAGATTCAGACTGAATTCACATCAGCTCCGCTAGCTCCTGCCTAGTGGATCCTGAGTAAATTCTCCACTAGTTTTTGTTTGTTGAGAAGGATTAAGTTGAAAAACAGAGTTGGATGTGATAGGCATGTTAGCTGACTTAATCTACACATTCTATATTATATTTTAAAAACACATTGCTTTGTACTATTAGTATATGTAGGGTTTTTTTTTAAATAAATTTTGAAAAGAAGACAGTGTTTTTGAAGAGCATGGTACCATGTTGCTTTCATTATAGGAAGAATCTGACACAAGTAACTATTATTATTAGAAAGGATATCTGCCTTGTTTTTTTCATGCTACAACTCTCCATAGTTTGTATGAAATCATCTTCAGATGAAAATTTCATTTTTCAAAATATATGGGATAAGGGGCCAATAACCTAATCAAGTTTCCAGTGTGCCAGCTTTGCTATTAAATTTCCACCTTGTGCCCCTTTGCTCCTTGCATTCATTTAATGACATCCAATGTCCGTGTAAAGGACCCTTAAAGATTTGGAAGCACAAAATGGCAAACACCAGACATAATAGTATACACATGTTAATACCAACACTCAGGAGGCTGAGGCGGGAGGATCCTAGAGATCAATCAGGGCCAGTGCACACTACATACTAAGATCCTGTCTCCATGAAACCACACACACACACACACACACACACACACACACACACACACACACACACACACACGATATCTATGAAAATAATGAAGTCAAGATTGTCATTTCCCTCTGTGGTAGAAGCAAGGTTGTATATCTGCTTGAGACACTGACCTAGAAGAAACACTGCCCATGTATTAAGGGAAATAGAAGCCTGGGAATGGTAGGATGTCAAAGGTCACACGTCTGTGGCTCACTGAAGAAGAGGGCAGCATTAGTGAAAAAGAGGAAGAAATACTAGAATTTGGACAAAGATGAAGTGTCCAGACAGCGCAGAGAAATTACTTCAATAAGCAGAAATTACACTGAGGAGTCTTCTAGAAAAAAAAAAAAATGATGAAATGAAGGTAGCAATTTTGCAATGTACTTAGACACAAAATATAAGGGTTGCTGGCAACAGGGAAACTCTAAGGGCAGGGTGCAGCTCATGGAGGACAGCTCTTGAACTTGACTGTCCTGCCATTAGTCTTCCTCTTCACAAATACCATCCATTTCATTTGGAGCAGAACATCTTGCCAAATATGCTCTTTAAATATTGATTTTTTTTAGAACATTTCCTTGATTTGAAAGTTCACTACCGAGCCTGGCAGCAATCCAAATTCCTTCTTTCTGTAGTCGTCCTGGTGATTTATAAGGAGCTCTTCCTCCCAAAGACCAAGTAGAAGAAGACCAGATGGTAGAACAGTGCAAAGCTCACCACTGCTGACAGGAAAGTGCCTTGGGTAGAGCCATCCTGAGCATTTGGTTTGACCCAAGAGATCCTCATTGTGTACACAAAGACGTCTGGACATTTATGTTTCTTCTCCTTGTAGGGACCTTTGAAGACTGAGAAGAGAAAGCTAAGTGAACGCTGCATGAAATTAGTCTTCATGATGTGTGCACAGTTTAGAATGAACGCTTCTCATTTCTCTTGTCCCACAAATGCACTGGTGTTAGCTTGAAGAAAATAAATGGCCAATGAGGAAGGCCCTAACTGCCTGCTTCCTACTTTCTCAGGGGACCAAAAGCAATCCTGACACATAACTAGCACTAAATAAACACTGGCTATATGAATGAATACATACAGCACTAGAGAAATCACGTTAGCAAATGAATCAACTTCTTTTATCATCACCACCTGAGAGGCCCCGGGTCAGAAGCCCTGAGAAATCTGAGGAGTAAGTTGCAACTCCTGGTTTTTGGCACCTCAACCTGAGTTCACAGCTCCAGCCAGAAGCAGGTGAATAAGCTGGTTTGTGATCAACCATGAAGAGAAATCAGGATTTCTCTGTGTGTGTGTGTGTGTGTGTGTGTGTGTGTGTGTGTGTGTGTGTGTGTGTGTGTGTGTGTGTTGGGGTGTGTGTGTATTAGGGTGTGTGTGTTGGGGTGTGTGTGTGTTGGGGTGTGTGTGTGTTGGGGTGTGTGTGTTTGCATGAGCACACACATGTGTTTGCGCAGGTGCGTGTCCTTCTGAGTCTTTCCCTTTGATGTGGCCTCAGTGACCTTCCTGGTTTACATAATTCTCTTTAAAGACTACTGATGTGACAGCTGAGGAAAATATATCTAAAGCCTGAAGCTGTCTCCTTTTATCCGTGTTTCTAAAATATCTTTTGAAATTTCATCTCATAACAGCGTTTTCCTCAGAAGTTGGTACATTTCCTATGGATTTTAAAATGACCCACAATTATATATGAAAGACTCAGGAAAACTACACCTATCATACCTCTTGCCTAAAAGTCCTCTAGAGCTTGCTAAATTGCTTTCCCACATTGCCCACCATCCTTTCCTGCTGTGTGCCCCAGTCCACTGGAACACAGGCCCATCCCATGGTGGCTTTTCTGAAAAACACATTGAAGCCTCTCAATAAAACATGACAAGAAAATAAATATAACCTTTAGTGGGAACCTAGGCAGGGTGGAAAGACAGGTAAATTTATGGGGACATGGAAAGGGAAGAGAGCCCTCACTCCAGAGTTGGATTGAAGCCAACTGAGAAACAAGGATTCCAGTTCAATGAACACTTGCTGACATAGAGTTAATATTCCTCTAATGTTTATGGACATTTTATGTTAAAGTAATAATGAACAGGCTTAAGAACTGATTGTACATGACCTTGGGTAAGGCTCAGTCCCTTTCCCAGACCACACCTCAGGATCCCAAATAAGATATTAACTTTGCTGATGGTGAAGATGTCCTACCTTGTTGCATCCCTAGATTTTTACCTTATTGATTAGAATTCTATCAGATGCCTCAGAAACTACCCTGTAATCTTATTTAGATTCCTTGGTTGCCCTTTAAGATAGTAACCCTAAACTCTACCAGAATCCTCTCTATGACTGCTGTAAACAGCAATGCAGTGGTACACCTCTTCTCTGAGAATCCCGTGCCCATGATCGCCAATGTGTCTTCCTCTCTTCAGAGCATCTGTGTCTCTTAGCCTTGGTACTTAAAATGACATCAACATATATACTAAACCTCAGCTCTACTTTTTATTTTTATTTTTATTTTTATTTTTATTTATTTATTTATTTATTTATTTATTTATTTATTTATTTATTTATTTGGTTTTTCAAGACAGGGTTTGTCTGTGTAGCTTTGTGCCTTTCCTGGAGCTCACTTGGTAGCCCAGGCTGGCCTGCCTCCCGAGTGCTGGGATTAAAGGCGTGTACCACCAACGCCCAGCTCAGCTCTACTTCTTAAACTGCCTAGTCCTGAAATTCTTTTCAGCACTGAAGCCACAAATCCCACTTCGGCTTGAGTCAAGGTCCCTGAAAGTTTAAGGAAACACCTTGGGCTGCTGAAGAGGACAATTAGCTGTTTCTCCTGTGCCTGTACCCGCAGATGAGGACACAAACCACTACAATGAGCTGAGGCCAGAAACACAGGCAAGGCGATGCCTCTGGCATCACTCTCTAAAATGGCTGCCACCAAAACCAGAGACCAAAACCAGAGGCCAAGAGCGTCAGACAGTCATAGTGAACTGTCCCATGATCACAAGCTCATTCTCCAGCCAACATGAGGTAAATAAAGGGTTTTGGGAGACCTACAACATGTCCTTCACTCACTCCTTCAAAGACCAGGGTGGGAGGAAACAGGAGCAGCAGGAATTCAGCTCTGCAGCTTGAGAAATAGACACTGCTGAGAGTTTTGGTGTCCAAGGTACTCGTCCCTCCCTCCATCCCTCCATACCTAACTCCTTGCTGCCAGCACCGTTCTCCACCATCTCTTTTCTTACCCATCTCTTGCAGCTCAGCAGAAGAAAGTCTGGCTAAGATCTCAAGAGTGTTGCCCATTATTATTGGTTTAGTTTGCAACTCTGGAATCTTCTTTCTTATCGCAACTCCAAAATTCTGGTTGAAATGTTCTGATTGGTCGGTCCATTTTCATCAGTAGTCTCTTTTTTTTTTTTTTTTGGTTTTTCGAGACAGGGTTTCTCTGTGTAGCTTTGCGCCTTTCCTGGAGCACACTTGGTAGCCCAGGCTGGCCTCGAACTCACAGAGATCCGCCTGGCTCTGCCTCCCGAGTGCTGGGATTAAAGGCGTGCGCCACCAACGCCAGGCCAGTAGTCTCATTTTGAACCAATCAGTTATGACAGGAAATAGAGCCAACAAAAACAATGACTCTCCTGGCTTCAGTTACATGGCTATCCACTCCAACAAGGAAGAGGTTAGGGATGAAGTGGGGTGGCAAGGTTCCCAGAACACTGTTTTTAGGAGACAGTACAAAGTTCAATCTATTTTGTCTCACCTACAGTCAGAGGCAATACCTGTAACATTCGCCATGTGCTATATTTAGCCATTCACCAGAGAGTTCTAGTGTGTGTACTTTGCAGGCTATGTATCCAATGTGTGGAAGGTCACACACCTTCCAAACTTTTTTTCACTCGTGCATAGAGATAAAAATAACTGAGGTCTTCCACCCGCTTGGGTGCAGAACCTATCCATGATGGACATGCGCCGTAAGAAACCTCCTTTGCTATAAGTCCCATAGATTTGCAGGCATTCTGCTATTGCGGCATTCCTTTGCCTGTTGCTGTGGTTTGGATAAGTGCCTCCCAAAGGTCATTTTGCTAAATGCTCAGTGCCCCAGAGTAATGCTACAGGGAAATATAGAACCTAGTGGGAGGTCCCTAGGTTACTAATACTGTGCCCTTAAAGAGTGGGAGCCTTGTTCCTTTCTCTCCCTTCTTGCTTCTGGAATCAGGAATTAGTTTGCTCCACTGTACACACTTTCTATGATGTGTCATTCTCATTAGAGACCCAGAGTTATAGGAACATTGTACTTGGACTGGAGCCTCACAACCATCAATCAAGATAAATGATTTCTTAGTTGCTCGTACATTTCACAGTTGTGCTGAAAGCTGACTGAGGTACCTGTGCAGACTCAGGCTCCACCCTTCCCCCGTTGGCCACAGCCACTCTTTCTGCAGAACCCACACGGCTGCTAACGGTATCCTGGCTCAGCAGCCCCTCTCCAGTGTGAGCTGCTGGTTCTCTTCCTCATGACAAAATACGTCTGCTTCTTTGACCCTCTGTCAGAAGAGATTTTGAAATGCTTTTGAGGCCCTAAGAATGGTTTTATGTGTGAGAAAAGTTCTCAAGAAATACAGATCCTGAGTCCTGGGGTAGGAATGAGAACAGGTGTGTGAATACTGTTGCTGGGTGTGGAGATTTGCTTTGCCATGGGCTCTTTCAGACTTATTCCTCACCTAGACTCTTTCAGAGCCTCAGATGTGTCTCTCCCCTGAATGGCAAGTGGCTGCTTTCTGTGCTTGGTTTCCTCAAGCCCTCTGGTCTCCCTGGATTTTACCTGATGTTACACAGGGTGGCAATAGATTCTCGTGGGTGGAATTTCATAGAGAAATCTCTCATAAGCTAACTGTGAGGAGATCACAGTTCAGGTTTATCTTTTATGAAAGACTTGGTATCTAGGCAGGAGCTCTTAGCTGGGGATATGTGAGGGGACAGGGGAGGGGGGGTGTCCTGGGTAATATTTTGCTTTTCTGCTGTGGAGAGGAGAGCAGGGTGAGGGCTAGTCTTGGTTGTCATGGAAACTGCTTGTGACAGCTAATCTTGGTTGTCAACCTGACACACATGGGAAGAGACAATCTCAATATAATTACCCCCATCAGACTGGCTTGTGGGCATGTCTGTGGGGGGCATTTTCTTTATTGCTAACTGATAGAGGAGGACCCAGCCCAGCAGGGGCAGCACTACCCCTAGGCATGTGAGCCTAGGCTGTATAAAAAAGCTCGCTGAGGGCGAGGCAGGGAACAAGCAAATAAGGAGCATTCCCCTTCAGTTCCTGCTTCCAGGCTCCTGCCCGAGTTCCTTCCCTGACTCCCTTCAGGGGTGGACAGCTAGCTAGAAGTGTGAGCCAAGTAAACCCTTGGCTCCCCAAGAACCTTTCGTCACAGTGCTCCTCGTTGCAACAGAAACCAAACTGGAGCGCCAGCTAAACCCCCTGCTCTACTCGTAACAGCTGCCGCACAGCGAGGGCCCTCGGCTTTCAAATGTCTCCCGTCCAGGAACACCACGCCACAGCTGAGCTTTAACTAGGAAGTTTTGTCTTTCAGTGGAGACTTTGCTACTCTGGGTCCTGCCATGCCACACCACCTCCCTCTCACAGGAGACAATGCTTTTGGCATCCCCATAACAAGGGCGGTGACACAAGAGAATGAGACGGGAATGTCACAGTACTAGCAAACAATCAGTACTGTCACAATAGCTGCCAGGACATTTGGGGCTGCCTTACATTTTATCTGTCATGTTCACTGATTAAAAGAGATTAATATTGAGTCCCTCATGGAGGAAGCCATAAATTATTCCTTTCCTCTCTTTAAAACTATCTGAGGCTTACAAGCTTAATCATAACATAGTCTCACCAATTTAGAAAGAACATTTGGGTCATAGTTTGTTGTTGTTATTAAAATGCTACAAAGACGTAAAATAATGCATTGACCTCAAAGTCTAATACTCCTGACATTAAGAACCAAGTGTCTTATTTTCTTAAATGGCAGTGAAGCCAATAATATATGACAATGTATAAACCAAATAATGCCTGTTGTCTTGGATCTAAAGAAACCATTGGCAGATCTGCAAACTCACAGCTTTCAGTCTGGGTTATAGACCAGCTCCTGTCTCCGAAAGCCATCTTGCCTGCTGAGCTAGAGTGGCAGCCAGCTATTCCTCTGCATGGGGTGAGAGCCACGACTAGGAGGCTGGCTTCAGTTTTTAGCTCTGTATCACAAAGCTTTAGGAAATCCTGACAAGTATTGTTAAGAAAGATGGATTACTTTTTTAAAAGACAATGTATGAGGGTTCCTTAATGCACACATAATTTACCAAAGTAAGTGCATTTTAGCTGGATGACGGTAGAGGGGTACCCAACCTTCCTATAAGACAAAGAAATGTTGCATTGATCACACACAGTGCCCTGACAGGGAAGGACCTCTGTGGTTCATCCACTCAGCATGTGCATTTTTAGGCTCTGCAACAGAATGCCAGCAACTCTGAGTCAGGCCTTTCTTACAGCAGAGCCCCATCCCAGGGGACTAAAGAGCTTAAAAAGTAGGGAAGATGCCATATTCTGACATAATACAGCTGTGTGTAAACAGGGAAGGGGCAAAGATGACCAGGGCAGGAAGCCCAATGGCCTCTGAAAGTCAACGGCACAGGTCACATGGCCTTAAAGCTTCTTGCAATGTCAAAGAAATAACTCCATCAGCAAAGTTCATTAATTTATTTAGGAAATTGTTCTATTAATGTTGGAACATTACTAATGTTCAGTAAACTATTGAGTAATAATCACATAGATTATTTTAATACCACATATTAACTTAGCTTCTCTCCTACTCCAAAACAGGCCATGTTTTGTTTTTGTTTTTGTTTTTAACAAGAGCAAATAAATCAGGTGACGGAATTTTAATAAATTAAAGAATTAAATAAATGCAAATGACATTCTACAATTGGTGTCAGTGGATTGGGAACTGATGGTGTGGACCAAAATATTTAATAATTACTAAAAATAAATGGTTCTTCAGTTTTCATTTGTGAATAAAACAGTTTGTAAACTATTTCTTTCAAAAATCAAAGTTCCAATTTTGTATATAAGTAATTATTTTGCTCTATTAAGTGATGATCTTTCTTTTTTATATGTAATATAATTTCTTACCCCCTTATTTTGCTGGAAAGCAAGCATTTTAACCATCAGAGACTATAGACCAAGAGCTAAGTGATCCTCCCATAACTGGGTATCTATGGGTCTGAGAGCCCACTGAAATTATAGGCAGAACTGTTGAACAGGCTAGTTTCAGCAGTTACCCAAAGTGACCCAGAGCTCAAACCCTTTTAACGCTATTGTTATAACACAGAACACAAGTGAACGAAGTTATTACTAGTCGAGGTATGCAGTATGAGTACTAATTCCTGTAACACCGCACTGGAACATAGTGATATGCATGGTACATGCTAAATTTGATCTGTCTCCCCAGATGCCACATGGCCTGGAATAAACATTGTGAATAGTAATAGTTAACTATGGAAAACAGAGTCAAACTCACTAAAAGAACAAAACCTCTTTAAACATTTCAGGTACAAAGTTTAGTTCTAATTTTGGACAATTTTCAGTAGAGCTTGTCTCTTAAACTTGATGGCTAAAGATAGAACTTAAAGCTTATCCATGGGGTCTTGATTGAGGATTTATACACTAAATGTCTGCTTATTGATTTCAACATTTGCGTTACCTAGCACAGAGGGTAAGATGATAGATTGCCAACAACCATGTGAAGAAATTATCAAAAGTTTCTATTAACTTCTCCTCCTGAAAGTTCACAAAACTAAAATTAGTACCACACATGATTATGACCATGTGAAACCTTCAGGATCCATAAGTTGAGAATCCTTGTTATATTTGTAAATAATGACATTTACTGGCATTCTCTCTTTCTATATCAGAATAGTGAGGAATCTAGATCAACCATTTGCCTAAAATGGAGCAAATTAAGTCACTTTCTTTCATTAAATGTTTATTCCCAGGGTAAGAGTTGGATAAATGCTAAATCCATGAACCATTCTGTTATAAAATTTTATCAGTATGCTTTAAAAATTTGGTTAAGTGAACTTTTCAAAAACTTAAAATAATAACTTTTGAACAGATAAAAGTATACAGCAGTAGTTAGAAGTTTATTAAAGTAAAATTTTCCAAAGTATAAAATTGATTCTTAGGAGGATATAAATATGTATAAAGGATTTTATTCAAATAACTACAGCATTACTACAATGATAAATCCATTTAAATGTCAAAATCACCACGCTATTTCCAAATAAGTTTTTTGACAAGTCAAAATGTCTCTCACAAAATGAAAGTTCTTATATTTTGATGTTCTGTTTTGTTTTCCATTTGTTTTTGAGATACAGTCTGACTAGTCCAGGCTAGTTTAAACTGAAGTGACTCCAATTCAACTCTTAAATGCTGGGATTTGAAGTACAGGCCATCATTCCCTCTATAAAACATCAGTGGAGAGCAGTCAATCTGAGTAGCAGCACACTAGGTGCTCACTCTGTTTTCCAGTGGGACTCCAATGGCTTGGGCTCAAGCCATCATGGTGCCACAGGCTACTGAATACCTTGGACTCCCCTAGCTTGATTCTTAACTATATTGCTTAATTTTTACCAAAAAAATATCAAATTCATTTTCATTTGATCCATATATATTTCAGTATATTTTTCAGACTATCACATTAAATGTGACTTACCTAAGTCTGTGTTCAAATAGACATTAGGATTTCATAAGGCAATGTGCAAATAAATTTCTATCTAGATATTTTATTCATTACATGTAATGTAATGCATATTTAAAGGTACAGTAGAATAAACACATTATTATTCAAGTCCAGAGATATAAATATTTTAAGAATAAGTCTAGGATATTTTACACTTTGATCAGTGCCCTAAGTACTTAACAAACTTATTAAATATAAATAATAGGAAGGAGACTTTAAACATACTGTAAGGCTCATGTCAACCATAGAAAGTTAACCAAAAATTAAATCTCTTCCTAAGATGTATGGTATCTATTAACTAATTGTTTGTTTTCTTGGTTTTTTTTTTTTTTGCCAACCCTATAGTACAGTACTTATGAACACCAAGAGAAAGCATAGTGATCATGAATTATGACATCAAATGCATGCATACATGATCCAGGCAGACATCTCAGCCTTAAAATTGTCTCTTTCTTCATTTGTCTCTTTTTTCACACTCCTTCCAACAAACAAACATTGTTTGTTCTGTTTTCCAGTTTAAGCAGAATATTTGCTCATCCAAACAAAGGACAATATAAAGCAGACAGAGATTGGAGTGAACTGTTCCAAAGGAGAGGGGGAAGCTGCTGTATGTAGCCTTTGAAAATTCATGTGTAAAAAAAGAAAAAAAAAACATGCAACTTTAATTTGTAACATTTTATTACAGAGTCTAAGATAAATGTACATTTTTGTATCTGCTAAAAGAAAACATGGCACAGGAGAATAAGCTCTTGTATGTGAGCCAAGGTAAATTCTTCTATTTTAAATCTGTTGTAACAGAGCAAATAAACCACATAATGGGATAATGCAAACCAAATCACAGTAGAATTTGAGCACATCTGAAATGCACAAAATATTCTCCTCATTTCAACAAAGGAAGAATGTTACTTATTAGAATTCAAAAGCTGGCTTGCAACTAATATTCAAAACTAATGCACCATTAATTACTCACTGTTTACAATACAAAATAAGTTGTTAAAAGGTGACTAGAGGACTGGTGAGATGCTGGACTGTTGAATGCACTCATTGCTCTTCTAAAGGACCTTAGTTCAGTTCCCAGAACCCAAGTCAGGTAGCTCACAACTGCCCCAGAGATTTCCAAGCCCTCTTCTGGCTTCCATGGGTACTGCATACACATGCGTGTGTATACACATGTAACACACAAATAAAAAGTAAAAATAAGCCCTTGAAAGGAAAATTATTAAAGTTATTAGTGTTCTTGAGCCTTCTGTTTAGTATTAAGCATGTTGAAATAACCAGGCAAAAAATATAGTCCAATCTACCTGTGGGAGTCCAGGCTGCTCCAAAGCAATGTAGCCTTAGATGCATGAAAGCAAGCTTTTAAGATGCTCACAGTGCCTGAAATTAATATTAAAGTGTGGATGAAATGGTACATTTTCTAAAAATAAAAAAGTCTTAAAATGAATGTAGGTCATCTTGACAAGGCATGAGACAACTTGGAAGAAATTCTTTTAATTCTAAGTCAAGTGGGGGGTGTGTGTGCAAGTGCTTGAAAGGATAATTAAATGATGATTAACCAAATAAAACTCATAGACAGAAGACAACATGGGGACTCACCAGGGCCAGAGTCATACTCAGGTCACAGTGGGAGACTGAAGAGAATGTGACAAAAGTCAGCACTCCAAGGGAAAGGGAACACACATGATGATAAACGCAGTGCTTGGACATGAGCCTTGAAAAGCAGAAATGAGAGGGTCAGAGGAGGCCTCTCCTTTGGGTCTGTCTTTTATTATAGTTAAAATACTATTAGCATAAGTTGGTGTGTTTGTATCCATTAGAATCTACACAAATGTTTTCCATCTATGATGTAGCCTCGACTACTATGTTTTTTAAAGTTCACATTGCATTAAATTATTCTTCATCAGAATATAGAAAATGTGGATGTTAGGAACAACAACTGAAAAAAAAAGAGAAGACAAATACAATAAAAATTTGTAACATTTTTATTTTTAAGTTTCCAAAGAAAGAAAAGGTCAGTAAACCAGCTTTTATGAAGGGAAGGATACACGTCAGACAGGATATTACTATGTCAACCAGACTGGCTTCAAACTTGGAATCTTCCTTTCACAGCTTCCTGGGTGCTAGGAAGTCAGGTATTCATCACCATATCTGGCTAATCAGTCAGCTTTTAAATAAGGAGTAGGAGAGCTAAAAGTGAAAGAGAAATAATTTGTTCTAGATTTGAGCCTCCCTCCATGTAAGTAGACTACATGATGACCTTGCAGATTTCCCAAGAACAGGAAGATTCAGAGCATGAACATTGTATGTCTCAGTCCTTCCAACTCAACTGAAAGGTTGGCAGAGGGATTTGGAGAATTATTTGAGATTCAATTTTGCCCAATATATTGTCACATGTTCTCTAGTTATGTACTCTTCTTGAAAAGATTCAGTCACATGGGTTGGGTTTCACTGAGACTTCTCATATTGAATTGATCTACATAATAAATTTAATATCTGAACTTATCGTCAATACCTAGTTAACAACAGTTGAATCAGATGAAACCTAATTATACAAAAGAAGTCTTCTATGATTAAAATAAAACTACAGAAATTATATCATATCCTTTATAAAATGACAGTTTGCTAAACAGTCAATAAAAGTGGGCTGGGGTTATGGGCTTAGTCATATAGTGCCTACCTAGCATGAATGAAGCCCTGAGTCTGATCTCCAGCACTGCTGGGCATGGTGGCACACATCTGTAATCCCAATACTTGGGAAATGGAACATCTGAAGATCAAGGTCATCCTCAGATACATAAGGAGTTCAAAGCCAGCATGGACTACATGAGACCTTACAATTATTTTTTTAAAAAAGCCAACCAACCAACCAACCAATAAGAAAATTAATTAATTAATTGATTAACCCCACAAAATAAATTTTCAAATAGTAACATCATGCCTTATAACTGTTTAGTTTTCTAACCACCAGACATAAATTGAATCAAAATTAAGAGAGCAAAGTGAACTAATATATCCATTGCTACATGTGGATATTTCTATGCTGACAGTAAATTTCTTAGAAGGAATGAATATGAGATTTTGGTAGATCAAAAATAACTAGTTGTTTATAGACACTAGAAAATACAACCAGCAGTTTGTAAATGAATCTACTACCATGACTACTTAGAAGGCATTTCAAGACTGTGGCTTTCACAGCCACATGCCTCAATTTCCTGGTAGAATTGCTTCTGGATAGGGTTGGGGAAACTGTTGTAATGATCAACATCAGGGAAATGTCAATAAACTCTCTGCTAGGAGCTGGTCAGATCAGTTAAATGGCATGAGAATGATTTATTAGAAGAGTCAGTGCCTCTGGTTTATATTGCTCTGTCAAATATCATGAAAATGCTTTAAACATTAGTGGGAATAATAATTGGTGCCATTGTGTAATAACAATGCTGAGACACACATCAGAATGTCAGGCAAAAAACACCATCAGACATTTTGCAAGCAATATGCTATCCCGAAACTTCTTGAATCTGCATACCTTTAAACGATGCAAACTTTCTAAACTCTGTTTATGATATGTATCAGATCAGTTTTGTATCTTCAACTATGCTGCTTCACTCCTAGAAACACTTAAGGTTGATCTACTTTATTTAAGAAAAACCAAAGGTCACACATGTATAGCCCTCAAGGCAGAAGAAGGTCATTCTTTCATAGGTAATACTTTGATGCCATGTGCATTGATGTAGGTGACAAGGATTCTGGCTCTCTGCTCTACCACATCAATGAGCTTCTCGATGCCTTGCCTGCCTCCTTGACTTTCCCAGTAAACCTTATCAAGGAACAGAGACTGAAGGAGCTTCTGCCGTAAGTGCTGGCTCTTCAAAACAGAAACTGCAGAGTCAGGAAACCTGAAACAATAACACAATGTTTCACTTAGCAATTGCTCAGAACTATTATTATTCCTTCCCCCAGGTGCCCTGCCTTCATTAATCTGGCATAAATCACACTATCAAATAGGACCTTGAGAACCAAATGTTTTTGTCACCGACAAGCAGACACTTCTCCTAAAAAGAAAATGCAAGAAAATTGTATAATTTCGTACTTAAAGGTTGTTACAGACTGGCAAAGAGAGGCACAGAACTGATATCACATCAGGTCTGAAGAAGTATTTCTCTTCATCTTAAGCTCCATGTGCCCTACAGAAAGTCTTTTATCTGTTTCCATTGGTAATGAGGTGGTTTGGTGAAAGGAAATGTAAGAGTGGAGTACTCTCCCTGAGCAAAACCTGGAGTTTAAAGTGCAATGATCTCAAACTTGTAATAGAACAAAAGAGAAATTATTATTTTTAAAGAAAACTCAATTAGAGAAGAATTCCCTCTGATTCAGATTATACTTTTAGAACTTGAGTGATTGCCAATGCTCTTCTTTTCTTTTCTTGTTTTTTTTTATTTTAGATTATAATATAATCATTTCCCCTTCCCTTTCTTCCCTCCAAATTCTCCTATATATCCCTCCATGATCTCTTTCAAATTCATAGCTTCTTTTTCATTGTTATTACATAATATGTATATGTACATATATGTGTGTGTGTGTGTGTGTGTGTGTGTGTGTGTGTGTGTGTGTGTGTATTTGGTTTTCGAGACAGGGTTTCTCTGTGTTGTTTTGGTGCCTGTCCTGGATCTTGCTCTGTAGACCAGGCTGGCCTCAAACTCACAGAGATCCTTAGAGTACTGTGATTGGGAGATGGTGGTCCTTCAAGGAGGTGAGGCACAGTGGAGGGTGGGGTCAATGGGGCAGGCCTTGCAAAGGATACTAGAATTCTACCCTTTCCTCTTCTCTCTTTCAATTCCTGGCCATGTACTGAAAAGGACCTCTCCAACCTTGATTATAAAAGTCCTGTTCATAAAAATTTAAAAAAATTTTAAAAAACCCATTACTCTACTATCGTTTTTGTTTGTTTGTTTTTGTTTTGTTTTTGTTTTTTTACATTACACTGGTTAATGGAATGGAAATGTGATGGCATTTAGTGCCACTAAAGGATCAAACAAACAGTCCAGGTGACTATGGGCTGAAATTTCTAAGGCTGTGAACCACGATATATCTCCCCATTTTGTAAGGTGATCACTTCAGATGTTAGTTACAGTCATGGGAAGCTGGCAACTGTTTTCAAATAAATTCAGCGAAAGTAAACTTTTGGAGCAAGGACATTCCATGACATCTCACTGGACATCCTGAGGTCACTTAAGAAGGATCTGACTGAATCGCCTTGAGAGAGTTCACTGAACTTGCTTCTTTCCATGTAGAAGGACTAGAGCCAAGTTCCAGCACACACAGGGTCTAGCAGCGTGGACAGAAATCTTAGGAAATGTCTGGTTGAAATCATAGGTTATATTCTGCCACGCCCTCAGCTTGGCCTTCTCTAGCTCTCATTAAAATGCTGCTAAATGCACTCTATAATCACTGGGGTTCAAAAGTAACTTTCAAATGAATTCAGTACCTCAAAAACTACATGGTAAGAACATGCACTTATTTAAAGACAAACTTGGGGACAAGACATGGGATGCATGGACACTAGGAACCCAAAGTCAGGAATTCTGAGGGTGCTAGAAGACCAAAGGACACAGCGCTGAACATACTTACTAAATCTCAGAAGTGTGGAGTTAAATAAGGCTTATTGTATATTCCAGCTTCCCCAAAGACATGTACCATGCAGTCCTGTGGGCTATGAATTAACCAAGCAGCATTTTTGTATGAAGTATTAATATCCGTAATTGTAACTTCTATAACCCTTCAATTAATTTAGCTGAGGCAGAATGCATAAAAGGCAAGTATTAAAACCACCAGGCTCTTCAGCCCTGTTCATAAAAGAAAACAACCCTTTACTCTACTATTGGTTTCTACATTGTATTGGTAATGGAAATATTCTATGTTTGACTCTGAACTTAGCAAAGACTTCACTTTTGCTTCTTAATGTGTGAATTACGTATTCAAAGAAGGTTTAACCTTAAACCCATTACTCCTCATAAAGAAGTTAAGGTTGAATCTTCTTTGAAAGAATAAATAAAAGTATTCAGATCTATGTGAATGTTTAAGATAGACAGATGTATGCCCCTGGCACTCTCAATTCTGCAAAGAAATTTAAGTCCTTGTAGTATCAATTCAGCAAGTGATGTCTCGGGAATGTCAATTTTCCTACGCATAAATTCTCCTTGGCTTAGGTATTTAAAAGGGAGAACCTACCATGTATTCTGCCTTCAATTCACAGAGACATGAAGAGCATCAACAGGGGAAGGAGGGACGTGGCAAACAACCTCTTGGGACTCTCAAAACCCATAGGAAGAGTGTGGTTTTTAGTATTGAGAGTGTATAAAAAATCCACATTATCTAAGAACCAAGTCAAGGGGAAACAATTGAGATGTGCTGCAGAGGATCATCAGCAAGTTCTACACTTTTTGTCTTCTTCTGGGTTTGCCTTTGTTTGAGCTCTGGGTATGGAACACCCTGAGCCACACACATGCCAGCCTAGTAAGAGTAATAGCATCAGAACACAAATACAAGTATCTGCAAGAAAAAGCAGTGGGTGCGGGCTTGGAAAAGCTGAGTTCTACCATTAACTTCAGACTTACTGGGATGTTTCCCAGACATTGCTCAGCTCTTAGGGAGCTACCACTATCTTATGGACTCTTAAGCTTCCAATCAAACCTAATTAGGGGATCTTATTCCTGACTAAAATGGGTAGCAAACGAGGGTGGCTCCAGTTACTGCGGAAATTTAGTCACAGCTTACAAAACTGAGGTACAACTGATAAATCTTTGTAGCCCAGCTCCTGCTACTCAAGAGTCTGAACCTCCTCTATGCACAAATGCATGAGATCAGTGTGCCATGAGACCAACTGTGTTTTCACTTCCACAGTACAGAACTATCTTCCTTAACTTCACAGCAGCCTCCTCTTGACTCTGTATCCTTACTAAGTCCTACCAAATGTCTCCTAAACTGTTTCGTCACCTCTGAGTTTTGGGTCCGTATTGAGTACAGCAGTACTTCATTGACTAGCCTCCTGCAGCTCCTTTGTTCAAGACCCAGCCCCACAGTCTATGTCTACTATAAAGATTTGTGAGTACTCCAAAGTCCTCCTACCCAGCTTAAAGGGTCTGCTGTCCTCTGGTGCCCTGCTCTTCAGAGAGCTCTTCTCCCACTGTATTCACAACAGTCATTTGGGTTTATCGTGAATCTGACTTCCTGTCATGCTTATTAGTTCTATTGACATGCCAAATAGTTTATTATGGATTGGACATCTCTATTGTTCCTCCCATGTCCAGTCCTGGGCACTAATAACAGAGCCTCTGCCACCTGATTATTCCTACTCCTGGCAGCCCTGAATATGTCCAACCTTACCTACATGGGTTTTCACAATGAAGGGTGATCAAGGCAGTGAAGGCAGAAAATGGCAGGAGCTGTGTAGGCATTGTGGACTGTTGATAGGTGCACTGGCTGCTCTTGGAGGGTTATTTTACTTCCTTAGGTCTCTATTCCCACACCCATAATTTCTTTGGAAATCTATCTAACATAAGGTGTGAGTTTTCATGGAACGTTACTAGTTGTTTAACATATATGTGATCATCCAAAATGTCACTTCATTAGAAAATTTACTCTTTATTCTGGGTGTGACAGCTCCTCCCTATAATCCTTGCCCTCTGAAAGCTGAAGCAGGAGGATGACTGCAAGTTTAAGGTCAGTTTGGAAGACAAAAGTGTGTAGCCTGAGCTACACAGAGAATTCCAGAACAGCCCAGGCTAAAGAATGAGATGGGACTTTCAC
Source organism: Peromyscus melanophrys (assembly GCA_902168415.1). NCBI lineage: Eukaryota > Metazoa > Chordata > Mammalia > Rodentia > Cricetidae > Peromyscus > Peromyscus melanophrys. Next base: position 34,164 of record CABHPR010150499.1, on the reverse strand, counting down.
AACAAACAAAAACTTACTCTCTGATGCCTTCTAGCAATTTGAAGTTTAGGTTGTCTTCACTTCTATCGAAGAAGCCCTTGTTGTTTATGAAGACCAAATGCCTTGGGTCCTTCTTTCGCTGGACAATGTGTGCTAAAGTCACAGAATTTTGGTCATCACAGTTTGGCCTCAGTCCATTCTGTGCACAGGTATCTTCCTTTCGAGGTCTGAATCCACAGCAATTGGTATCTAAGCGATTGTAAATCTGAAAATGGAAATGAAAACAAAATCCAAAATGCTGAGTAAAACTTTGGGAAAGCCAGAACATTTCCAAAGAATGGGAGCTTTCTGAACAGCTGGGCTGCCAGAATCCCAGCAGGCCAGGCTGACTTAATTAAAAGCAACTGTTAGAATAAGTCCACAGTTCAAAGCCCTCTGACTCAGGCGTAGTCCTAAGCATTTCCAGCTTCTGCTAACAGCTCCAATGTCAGACCATCCAACTCAGGCATCTCCACCCTTGGTATCCACAGTTCCCACGGAATCACATTCAAGCATGTGGCCAGCAGAATCTCTAACTCTTCAGGAGAGGAGAGACAGCATCATACTTCTACAGACCCAGGGGGCTAGCTCTTGTTTTCTCCCTGGAGCTGGGCTCTACAGATTCTGATTACTTTGTTGGCTATAAAATCTATTGTACTGGACTTCAGTATTGCAGTAGCTAACTGGAAATAAGATAGAGAAATCTGTAGGAGGTATGAGATCCAATAATGAAGCATCAGCTAGATTCTGAATATGTGACAAAGACTTTGGAAGCTTGTTATGATGCAGATGACTAGATAGAAAGTGGAAAGATTGATTCAAACATTGTTCAATGTCACTTCTTTTGACCAGAACAGACAAGGTTGTTACATAGAAGAACCCTGTCTCAAACAACAACAAAATGAAATGATCAATAAATATGTCCTTAAGAGTTAAATTCCAACTGTGTAGTCTAGTATTGAAAAACATTTCATTTCCCCTACAAATGTTAACACAATTGAACATGAACACATGATGATAATAATGAAGAATGGTCTCCAGCCAGCATAACCCTGGCTAACAGTTTTGTAGAATGTAGTCCCTAGTCGGTTGACCTCATTGCCTTTGGACTTGTGGGAAGGCAGAGGAAGCTGAGAACCAAAGACAGGAAGAAGAGTTATGAAGGTCCAAATCCTTTCTATGGCCTAACCTGATTACTTAAGAACTACTACACAGCACCTCATAAAGATTCCAATTCCTCCCAGCAGTGTCAAAAGCTGGGGACCAAGCCTTTAGTACATGGGAATGTGGGGGAGAATTATGATCCAAACTGTAACAAGAGCCATGAATATTCAATGTATTCGTGTTTGATCATAAGCTCTCATAAATTCAGACCCTGACAGCATCTCTGTAAGTAATATATTTTATAGCTTTTATTTTTAAACCCCATGAAAGCATGAGCAATTAGAAGTGGAAAAAAATGACATAGGACATCTTTTTATTGCCTTCCCCAAGTTCGACTGTTTCCTACAGTGTGTTTCAAAGTGTCCTATATAATTTAATTTTGAGTCATGAGATGTTCTGATGATTTCACCGATTCCCTGACAGTCTGTTGTACCAGGCAGTTCTGACCAACATCACAAATGGTATGTGTGTATGTCCAGTTCATCTTCTAGGGATGTTGCCACTGATGCTATTCAGATTCATACTTGTACTTGGTGAGTACATTACCATGTGCTGAGTGTATATGTATTTATACCTAGAGGTATAACAGTCAGACTTTGAGGCCCCAAATAATTTGCTTTCCTCTGTTTTCCTTGTTCTCTGACTAAAGTATGTCTTTCTATTTTTGTACTTGTTTAGCAATGGCCTATTAAATCATACCCTCTTACTCTTCTCAGAGTTTTGTCATAATTTTCCTTCTGAGTCCCTATTCACTATACCAAGTAGCATTTGGCCACCATAACCCAACTCCTTAAAGTCAGCACCATTTGCCTGGCAGCTGGTTTAGGTATATGCTAAATACAGTTCTGCATATTTTTAAGACGGCTCACCAATTTTTAAGCTTAATAAAGCACATCTCACACAACGACGAACCCCAGATGCATTTTTAATGTTCTTGTTTAGTACACACATTAAAAGAAACACTTAAGTATTGCATAGAAAACCACTACAGTGCCCATCTGCATCTCTCTGTTCTTAAGTGGGTAACCTACAAAGAAGCCCATTGAAGGGTAAATGTTTTCAGGTAAGCAATAATGATGTTAATCACTATTAGTGTTTGAGTTATCAGTTCATTAATTTACTTATTTTATGTGGATGCATGTGGTGGGTGGGTGTTTGTATGACAACCTCCACATGTGGAGGGCAGAGGACAACCTTCAGATACAGTCTCTATCCTTGCACCATGCGGGTACCAGAGAGAAAACTCAGGTCATCAAGTTTGGCAGAAGGCACCTTTACCAGGCCAGCCATGTTGCTGGCCCTGACTGAATTCATGCTTTTTTAATCTTTAAAACAAGGAAAATTATTTTTGCAAAACTAATCTATTACTTAAGAGGACTGCCAATCATCATTTTCCATAAAAGTATTCTTTCCTTCTTTAGAAAAATATATCTTTTCAATGTTTACCTAACTAAAATTACACTCAGAAAAATCCAGGTGTTCCAAGCAATTTTCTGAAGAGATAGGATAGATATTTTTAGATATATTTTCTTCAAAAGCTTTTCCCCCTTAATTCCATTTTCCTTTGGTAGCAATAGCTTTGTCTGTAAGAAAAAATATATCTTCTGAGTGATTTATAACTTCTGCTATAGCACCGAACCAAGGGAGCCTCTGTCTAGCTGCATGCCTCCCCAAGAGCCATTAGACATCTGTAGAACACCAGCTCCTTTCTACACAAAGGGACAACACCCATCCAGCTCTGTGTTCAAAATTAGGTCCATCAAGGACTTGGGTTAGTTTATTCCTCTCTTCATTGTCTTCAAAGTAACATGATTAAACAACTAATCTCACACAATGTCTCAGCAAAGCAATAGAAACTAAGTGAGGAGACTGAGCACTGAAGAAGAGGTAGCCAACTCCTCTGGGGTCCCTCTTATCACAAAGGACAGAACTCAGAATTCCAACCCAGAAGTCCAAGACGTCACCATGCTCTCATCCAAACTGATTGGATCTTCAAGGTATTAGCTCCCAGAAAAGGAAAAAAAAAAAAGCATTTGTTTACATTGGCATAAAATGTTAAATGGTTCACTATTCAATCAATAATATTGATTACTAGAAGAGTTTCTGAAGAAGTACAAAGAACTTCAGCCCAGAACTGCAAGGGAAAAATGCATGAAGGAGAGCTCGTAAGACCTGAGTTTAAAGAGCCAGGCAGCATTATTCCATTTCACTCGTGGACAAACGTGCTCTACGAAAGCACTATGGATATTTCTAAAAGTGCTCACCGGCACTGTTTGCGTTGGTGTCGCGGACTGATGTGAGGTGGCCTGGGTCCTTGACATGCACTGTACAGCGCAGTTAGAGTGCACCGCTGGAAATGATGGGAAGATGAAAGCCGGCAGAGCCCATGGAAGTCAGAGCACAGGGCCCACACGGAAAATCTGAAAATAGATTTATCTGAAAACTTCCCCATTTTCTCACATTGAACTGGAAGAACGGGAGAAGGGCAGTGAGCAGGGCATTGGGGGCAATCATTAAAAGAATGAGAACCGAAACAGAGCATGCTGGGAAGCTGAAGGGAGAGTATAATGAGGATGTTCTCACCAACATAGACAGTGAACTCTCATCATCCAAATGCTAAGGCCTAAACCAGCTAAATCAGATAGACCTGCATATTGGCATCCAACTATTTTTCCTTCTTCGTTCTAAGCTGGTCCACATGAGCATATGTGTACAGGTGTGCATATATGTATTTTTTATTTAATAAGTCAGTATCTAAATATTCTTTGTGGAGGGGGTATGCATAACTTGTTAATTTGTGTGTGCACATATGTATGTGATACACATGTTCTTACGTGCAGGAGCACGTGAAAGCTAGAGATTGACTTCAAGTATCTGTCCCTTTCACACTCCCTGTTAGTGTTTGACAAAGGTCTCTTATTAAACTTGGAGGTTATTGATTGCAGTGGAGTCTAGCTGACTGGCTGATGACCCTTCTGTCTCTGCCCTGTACCTTCTTCACTGGGGTGCACATGCACCATCATGCCTGGAGTTACAGATACATACCCACCGCCAAGCCTAGGGTTACAGGTACACACCTACCACCATGCTAAGGATAACAGGTACACACCCACCTCTGTGCCTGGCTTTCATATGGTGCTAGGGATCCAAATCCAGGCCTCACGATGGATTGTACAGCAAACACTGGACCAACTAAGCTATCTCCCCAGCTCCTATCTCAAAATCCATACCATCTTTATTTGAACCATTTGGTTTAGGTTTAGGCTTTTTGAGGCAGAATCTCTACGTAACCCTGGATGTTCTGTAACTTCCTAAGTAGATAAGATCCACCCACCTCTGTCTTCCAAATGCTAGAATTAAAGGTGTTTGCCACCACACCTGGCTCAACCTTTTTGTTTTTGACATTTAGAAACTGTCATCTTTTGAAAGAAAACACCAAATTTAAGAGGGTGAAAAAGCGTAAATATTCAAGAAAATATGTATGTAGATAAACAGCAGTTCGGCGCAATAATTTACCCAAAGGCTAGCATGTGGTGGGCATTCAGTGAATGGCTCTTGATGACTGAACTCTGCTCAGTGTTGTAACTCGCTTTGGATGTGACTGTGTACAGACCCCCACCAAAGCCCTGCCTTGTACAGCAGCGGCGGCAGCATGTCAAGACAGGAGTTTACAAAGTGCCCTCAGGAGCAAGCCGCCAAGCTGCCTCCGTACCTGCCGCCTGCTTGTGGTTAGTGTCTTTCAGTGGGTTTAACTGCACTAGCCATGGATCATGAATTCTATATCTGGTAGAAAATCTGCCATAATGCCTGGCATGTCATAAGCATAAAAGCAGGTAAAATGGAAGCGGCAAAAGAAAATTCTTTCTTTTCTCTGACTGGCAGTTTCCTGGCAGATTTCCTCCTACTTTCAATGATTTGATTGAATATCTCATTTGCTTGTCAAAGACACAGGCAGGAAACAGGTCTTCCTTTCAACAATTATCGTTAAGTATTTCAAAAGGCAAAGAGGCATGGAATCAAATTGGCTAGCACCACTCCAGGCATGGGAAGACATAAAACATTGGAGCTTAAATAGTTGTCAGAGCAACTCACAAGGGGAAATGCACTCCGGAGTTGTGACCCATATAAACCTGTGTGTATTTGCAGTGCTGAGAATGGGATCTGAGTGGGGTCCCTGCAGTCTAATGAGTGTGTGCGGAAACACCACACCATGGAAAGGGCGATCGTAGACAAGCACCACAGTATCCGTGGTACTTGTTAATAACACACACACACACACACACACACACACACACACACACACACACAGAAAGAGAGGGGGGAGGGAGAGGGAGGGAGGGAGGGAGGGAGGGAGGGAGGGAGGGAATGTGTTCTCCCTCACTTGCACCTATACCACTTGGGAACTGTGTCTCTCGCGAATCGATCGCTTTCACTTGTGCTCCATGCCGCCTTGACAGCAAGTATCTGTTAGATTAGTAAGCGTGTACATATGACGAGCAGGGCAGTTGAGGAATGATGAGAAATGTAAAAAGGGTCTTCCGTGTCTAACATCTAACAAAGAGCACAGGCCCTTCATGCCTCCACCTCTGTAAGAAACAGCTCCTCTAATCCACCTCCACCCCAGAATTCTACATTTAAATTGTTATCAGTGTGCACTGATTCACGGATGGATTTCTAGTGTCTTCCATGTTACAGATCACAAGGAAAGGCGTAGTAGTATTTCTCTGTTCAGTGTTCAATGCTGTGATGTATTTAGACCATTAGATGCAATGTTTTAAGTTTCACTGCACCACAGAAAGGCTCTGGATAAAGGCACCAGGCAACCAACAGACTATTTTAGGGAAAGAAATTCACTTTCTATAATTTGAATAGGCAGAGCTGAGTAAAAATAACCTCTGCTAGAGGCACACCCACCTTCCTGCAATGACTTTTAAAAGGCACGCAAACTAACAAACAGAAAAAGACAAGTATTTTTGTATCTTGTAAAGTTTTGGTTTGCAGACTGAATTTATATTAAGCAGAGAAATCTAACACAGAAAGGAGGGGGCTGGAGAAATGACTCAGGGATTAAGAGTGTTGCTGTTCACCCAGAGGACTCAGGTTCAATTCCTAGAGCCCACACAGTGGCTGGCTCACAACCATATGTAACTCCAGTCTCAGGAGATCCAATACCCTCTTTTTTTTGTTGTTTTTTGTTGTTGTTGTTTTCAAGACAGGGTTTTTCTGTGTAGTTTTGGTGCCTGTCCTGGATCTTGCTCTGTAGACCAGGCTGGCCTCGAACTCACAGAAATCCTCCTGGCTCTGCCTCCCGAGTGCTGGTATTAAAGGCGTGCGCCACCACTGCATGGCCCAATACCCTCTTCTATCTTCCCTGGGTACCAGGCACATAGGTGGTACACATACATGTAATTGAAACACTCATATGCTTAAAATAAATAACATTTTTTTAAAATTAAAAAATAAACAAACAAAATGAGAATGAACAACCTAAATTTTTTTTAGGAATTTACAATAAGCAAAGAAATTTAAACTAGAAATGAAATATACCTAATTTAAGAAAAATCTTTTTAAAATACATTTGTCTAATGAAATGAGATGGCACATTAGCCTATATAAACTAGGATAATCAAGGAGCTGAAACTCCTGCTGGTTTACATCTGAAGGAGTAATGCCACTGAAAACTGGTCTCTTGAGTACAGTGATGTTTGTTCATATTTAGTATTTACATAGAATTCCTCTCAAGTTTATTTTTCTCAATAATAGAAATTTGTCAAAGGAAAATTGACAAGAATAAAGGCCAACCCTGTGACAATGCTCAGATGCCATGCTGATCATGGCTAGAATTGATGTGACAAGTCTAACAGCTGGCTAGATTATATTCTTAACGGAACTCAATTAAAACACTAACTAATGCTGACAAATTGGTTGTTTGCTGGTCTTTCAAAATATTTTGGTTTTGCTTTCTGAGTTGACCTTGCTTTCAAAATTATTTTTACCTCCACTATATATAGACTCTCCCATTCTAAGATGGATTCATTTCTGTGCTTCTTATAAATTAAAGCCTTATATATAACCGGCTAAAAATGTTCAAAACATTGTAAGGTTTATTATATTATAAATGTTTTCATCATTGAGACAATCCAAACTAGCATGTGGGGTTTGGGGTCCAGTTGTTACATAGAAATGAAAAGAACTGTTCCAAGAGGGTAATTCAGCTGTGCAGGAAGAGAAACAGGAGCTGATTTTCACAGCAGCCTGCCATGGCATCTCATGCTAGGAGGCCAATGAGCTTACTGCCATGGATGTTACGGCCTCTTGTGCTAAGCATGGCTGATTCTGCATGTCTTACCAATGCACTTCCTATCTTATAAAGATTGTGTACTTAATAATTGTTTGTTAATGGAAAAAATGAAGACTGACTCTGCATGAGTCCATTCACCTGATATGAACAATACTAAACACACTGACCTGATGATGAAGCCAGACCTCCATGTTTCCCCCTCTGTTGTCTTACCAATGTCTCAACACAGCAGTTGAGCTTTGAAATACAATGCATGAGATTTCTTCTTGTCTTATCGCTCAGAGTATTTAAAAAGTATGTACTTATAGGCAGACATTTAATAAAGTATCACTTCACCAAGGCCATTCTTGAGAAAATCTGGCATTTACTTTGTGTTTTCTCGACATGTGCAGAGAGGCAGACTAGGGCTATTACTGGTGGATTGCTGCCTACCTTGACTCATGCTAAGACATCAGCAAATTCATGTGGGGGTCCTCTTTCCCTCTCTGCCTGTCAGCCATCAGACTGAGAGGGGAAAGAGGCAGAAGGGGCAACAGAAAGCTTTATATGTGGCCCATGAGCACAACCAGAAACAGCTCAACTTTCCTCTAGAGTATAAGGAACATATAGATTTGGGGATCCTGGGGACAAACCCTAATTTGCATTAAGTGGCATGCTCCTATCACAAGGCTTAGTATGTGGCAGTAGGTTCCTATAGCAGAGCTCCTAACACAAATCTTCCAGCAGGAATCTGTGCAAAGTTCAAGCTAAAGATGAATCGAGCATCTGGTTTAGAGACAGGCATCTGGTTTAGAGACAGCTTTCAGATAAGGTCAGTCCTCCAGGCCCAGGGACATTCTCCAGATAAGGACAGGTAGAGGCAGGAAGTTCTGCTGGAGGGAGGGAGGGAGTTCCATGTTGTCTAGCTATTGAGATAAGCTGCCAGACCATGGGGGAGGCTGTAACCTCTGACCAGCCAGCAATGTCTTCCAACAAATTCACTTACTAGTGTGAATACTAACACAGTGAAAAGTGGCAAAGGAAGAAAAAATAAGTCTCAGTATTATGAAAATACTTTTGACCTCATGGTTCCTTGAAAAGCCTATAAAACCCATTGCCCAGACCAAATCCCATTTGATTTGATCCCATCACAGTCATGGTTTTTGAAGTTCCATCTCTCTTTTAGTGAATAATGTCGGTAAACAACATTAACATGGTTGGGGAGTGCATGTGACGAACAGAATCTTTACCTCACTTTCATAATGGATCAACCAGCTCCTGGTCAACCCTTAACCCTGTCTCTGAGTCTGCATCCTTAGTAGCCAATAACGAACCATGAAAGTTTTTAAATAATTATACGGTAGTATATATGTAAACATATGCATAACACTATATGTATTACAGTGGATCTATAGGAATATCTGGGAGAACGGGCATGGCATACAGATATCCATCAGTCTCAATGAGAGTTCAGAGTTTTTAATTTGCTTCACAACAGATCCACCCAAAAGTCCACTCACAAAACTCCAGTTTCCCTGAAACATGTCACTTAAGTAAGTGGGTTTCAGAAAAGTGCAATGGCATTAGGAAGAAAGCAAAAGCTATCTCACAGAATGTGTCAAAAAGCCTTTGAATCTCAAACGTCATGTATTGAATAACAGGCTTTCTCAAACTCATCATCTTTCCATCATCCCTGTGTAAAACTAGACACATGATTGAAACATTCTAACTGTGCATTGTTAATTTCAGCACTATCTAGAAAGTTCATAGCAACTGTGAAAATAAATTTTTAAAAAATGGCACGTAACTAATCAATATGTTCTTCACTCCTTGTTATCAATAAAACTAGAATTGACCAAGAAATATTTAGTTGATTATCATAGTTTTGACCAGAAATTTCTCTCTTGTACTCAAATACAAAAGCAAGCACTTGGATCAACCAACCTCCTATTTTAGAGAAATCAAAGATAGGAGTTTCTGGGGATGAATGCTAGATATGTGCAAAACCATGTACAAAGTTCTGCTACCATATGACCCAGTAACCCTAGTCTTGAGTACATAGCCAAAAAAGATGAAATCAGTGTCCACTGGGCATCTGCATCCCATGCTCACTGCCGTACTCTGCATGACAGCCAAACCGTGGAATTGTATTAAGTGTCTATGTGGATGAATGGAAAATGAAATCATGAGTCACACATGGAGTATTGTTTATAGAAAAGAGTAAAATCGTGTTATTTCAGGCGACATGGACAAAACTAGAGAACATCATAGTACATGAAATAAGTCCAGCACAGAAAGAGAAATAGCACATGCCTCACTGATCTCTGGAAGCTTAAAGCACTGATGTCATGGAAACTGTACACAGACTAGTATTTACCAGACACCGGAAGAGTAGGGAAGGGATGATAAGAGAAGATGACTGATGGGTACAGGGTTACAGTTTGGTATAAGGAATAATGAATTGTTCTGTAGTGCAGTAATGCACAGAACAATTAATCACCTATTTCAAAAGAACTATCAGAGAAGATTTTGGACATTCAAAAATTAGAGATGATTGGAGATACCTCATTCCACCAGTGTAAATTATATATACATGCTGAAATACTGCAGTGTCAGATAAATGTGGGCAGTAAAATATTTTTAATATTTAGAAGAAAAATAAATTAACAGTCTTCAATATTTCATGTTGGGAGTAGACGTCTCGGGAAGCTATGCACTCCTTAACAAGGGGCATAGGTTTTGAGGCACAAATTATTCTTTAAAGAAAGTGGACTAAGGCAGACATGTGACACCAACATGTAATCCCAGCATACAGGAGAACAGTCAAGGATAGGGATCATGAGTTTGAGGCCAGCCTCTGAGACCCTGTCTAAAAACTTAAAAAGGTGGGTGGGGGGAGACTGGCTAGTATCCAGATAAGTAGATATTGGCTACAGAGGCCCGCTGTTGGTTCATAAGTGAAGTGTGAGTCGATATAGTTAAAGACCACTCCTCTCCCTCTCCTCATCTCTCGTTTCCAGAATAAAACAATTAAATAGTTGACATAATGTGAAGTGAGAGAACGTGGTTTCTAAACCTCAAGTCTTTAGCAGAAGATGAGGTCAAAACCCAGAAGAGAGAATCATCATAGTTCAATGGACACATATTTGCTTTTCTCTCCTGTTATATCCTTGAACTTTAGCACCAGAAGTATGTCCCATTTAAGGTCCATAAGGTGGAAAGCATTTGCCTCTTGAATTAGAGACTCTGTAATTCCACTGTCTCCTTCCTCCCATCCTGTGGTCTTGAGAAAACATAATTCTCAGAGGACAGCCTGTCAATCTCTGCCAACGAAGATTCTATAGACCTTCCAATGAGATGCAGTTTGAAGGCATGAAATCTAAAGGAGCTGTCCTGTTGAAAGGAGATATATCAAAGAATGGTCAAAGACGAAGAAGATGTGACAATCAACCCAAAGACACCTGGGGTGGAAACCCTCAGAGAAACAGAGCATGGAAATGATATTCTGTCAGTGTCAAGAGGCAAGCCCTTGAACCTCATACGATAACTGAGGCCAACAGGAAATTATAGAAATTCCTCAATAGAAATGTGTTGACTTTCATCAAAACCTTTCAATGGTTCTCTAAATGTCTGTAATTTTCCAATTTGGTTTATAAAGTAAATTAAGAAGTGCTGAAATGCACTAACAGGAATAGAATAGCTGATTTTTTTAAGTATTCAAATCAAACACCTAAAATGCAAAACAAAGCTTTCATATACTGTTAAAAAGGTCACAAACAGTGAACGCATCAAGATCTGATTTCAGGGCTGGAGACATGACTCAGTGGTAAAGAGCACTGGCTGTTGTTGCAGAGAGTCCATATTGTAGGATTCCATTCTCCACACCCACATGATAGCTCACCACCATTTGTAACTCCAGTTCCAGGGAGACATGGTGCCCTTTTCTGACCTCCATGGGCTCTATGTGGTACACAGACATACATGCAAGCAAACACCCGTACACATAAAAAATAAAATTAGAAGAAAAAAAATCTGGTTTCAATCTAGGGAATATTTCCTGACCCATGCCTTGTTCTTTTTTGGCTAGTTGGTTGGTTGGTTTGGGAGTTTTGGTTTGTTTGTTTGCTTGCTTGCTTGCTTGTTTGTTTTTCAAGTCGGTGTTTTTGTGTGTAGTCCTGGCTGTCCTGAAACTTGCTCTATAGACCAGGCTAGCCTTGAACTCAGAGATCTGCCTGCCTCTGCCTCCTGAGTGCTGGCTTGATCTGTTCTCAGGAATACATCCTCCCTACCTTCCACCACACCCTCTGTCACTCGTTAATTGTTAAAGGTACAGAAGCAGGAAGGTACAGAAACCTGAATTTGCAGTAGGCCAACTTTTTGAAGATGCACAAATATCCACTTACGACATATGAACTCAGGGATACACACATGTGGAGGGGTTTCCAGCTAGAAAGACACACGTTGGTTTCATGAGGGGGATCACATCTGGGAGAAGTTGCAAGAGTGGGGAATGAGGAAGAGGCAAAAGTCAAGTCTTCAAAGGAAAGATTGAAAGGAAATCGGCAAAGAATTGACAAGGTCATTCCAAGAGAGGGAGTGCTGTGTCCTGTTTTTGGTAGACCCTGTGCTTTTGGATTTATAACAAATAGAGACCCTGAAGAAGAGAATCCAAGAGGGAAAGGTTGACTTGTTTTAGATTCTATAGATTGAGGGCCCAGCAATTACCAAACACATCCAGAGGTGCTCTCTGTAATCTCCTGTCTGTTTAAAAATGATAGCGCATCCCCTGGGACCTATATAGCAGGCCCAAGGAAACTGGCTTTACATGATCATGTAAATGGAAAGGAAAAATAAAATAAATGAACAAAAAAATAAGAAGATGTAGACTTGGAGTATTAGAGTTTACATATTTAAAGACCCCAACTGACCACATGGTCAAGCTTTATTGAAATCCAGTTTTCAATCAAATTGAAGTATATACATATGCCATTTACAAAACAAATAAAATCCTTTGGTATATGACAGAAATGATTAATAATTTGAGGTATGCTAATATGCTCATGTTTTATCTTCTGGTTATGCATGCTGAAATGCTTACAAATGAAATAATGCAATGCCCATGACTTCCTTCAGATTAATGTAGGAACAAGAAATGAGTAAAGTTAAAGAGGGAACAAGATGGTTGTGAACTGGGAATTACGGACAGATACACAGAGATTCATTTTAATGCCTTACCTACTTTTGCATACTGTTGGTGGTTTTTAGCTTAATCACGTTGCTTATGTGTTTACTTTGGTCCTGAGGATAGGTGCTAGGTCCTCACACATGCTAAGCATGTCCTCCATCACTCAGCTATAAGCCTGGCTTCCATGATAATTTTGAAAGCACTACGGCCTTTAAACTTAATTATCCAACCAAATGGAAGTCCTTACAGATATATTATAGTTTTCTGAGAGGTAGATTCAGTGATGATTTGCACAGTAAATGGTAACTAAAGAAGGACTATCAAGGTGATCAGTTGGGAGCCCTGGAGGGCATCTGACTCATTAAGGAATGAGTCTGTTTAAGGCGGCATTGACAGGAAGGAGAGACGGTTTGGGGAGTCATTTTGAGAAAGTGTCAAAATTTGCTGTTGCTTGACTGTAAGACACTGAGCAGAGGAAGGCTAAAAGATGACTCAGAATGCACAAACCTGGCAGATTTAACTCTGCTGTGTAATGAGGAAAAACAGGTAGGTCAAGAGAAGTCATTAGGGAGGAATTGATAAAAATACCCTCAGGCAGTCTGAGAACCTAAGGGACCAACTGCTAAGGAACACAAATTCTTTAGCTAGGCAGGCATAAAACTAATAACTAGTCAAATGTGTGACTTACTTACAAATACACTGTCATGAGTTAAACTTACTGTAGTGAGATAACTAAGTAAAGTGAATCAGCTGAGTGTAAATGAGGCCGACCTGTAGCCCCACACTCAGGAGGCTGAGGCAGGAGAAGTGAAGGTTTAAGGCCAGTGTGGGTACATAGCAAGACCCTGTCTCCAACAAGAAAAGAATAAAGTCAATTCCTAGAACTAACGTAAAATAGCCCCAAGCCTTCCTTAATAGCAGTAATTTTTACATGGTTTATCCATTTCATCTAATGCCAAAAACCTCTGTTTCTTGTTCTTTTAAGTAATCTAAGTAATCCTTCTTTTATATCACTCCCAATATCTCTATTCCACTAAATAGTAAAAAGGAAGGAACATCACAGATGCCCAATAAACACCAAGGCTTCTGGGCAATCTACCCAGTTATCATCAACAATACTGGATATTACAAAGAAATTGCAGTGTCACAAGATAATATGAAAAGGAAGGGAGATCTTCTTGGGAAGGCTTGTCAAATAAGATAACATCATTATCGTCCTAAACCCAGCCATGGAGTGTATTAAGAGACATTGACAATGCTGAAATAATGTCTCTTGAATTTCACTGATGAAATGAGACAGTTTTATAAAACTAAAATTCTATAATAACCATAATACACACCAGTGTTCAGCGTGTCTATCCTTGTGAAGTTTGACCTTGATCAGTTTTTTTTAATAATGTTTCTTTTTTTCTAAAGAATTTCATACATATGTCTAATGAAACAAGATCACACCTACCCCCATTCTCCCACTCTAATGCCCCCATGTGCCCTCCAACATGTCCCCATTACAACTTCCCATCTTCTCCTGTGTTTGTTTGTCAATCACCCATTAGTTCCAACGAGTGGTGCTAATGTGACCGTGGGTGTTTGCTCATCCACTGGAGTATAGGAAACCTACCAGTTGCCACACTCTCAAAAACCGATGATTCTTCTTTACCAAAAACCTATTGCTTGCTCATAGCTCCTCAGTAAGGCATGGGGCCTGGAGAACACATCACACATCTATAAACGTTGGCCATTTTTAATGTTTAGAAAAGCTTAGTCCCTACATCCTTTACCTGAGCAAGTGATCTGCAACCAAGGAAATCACTCAGATAACCTCAGACTTCCCATAAGAATTGGAATGCTGTCTCAACAAACAATAAGAAGCAGAAAGACGCACTTCTGCCGCCCCTTTGTTCTTCTCCCTCTTCACTGACTAGGTCCAGGCCAATCCATCATGTTAATTAACCACTATCACTAAATCCCAGACTTTCTCTGCTGCTTAGTCCCAAGACATTATCTGAGGCCATCATCCTTCACTATTTGCTATCAAATAAACGAGGAACTGCACCATTTGCTTGAACTTCAAATAAATACACAGCCAGGGGTCATTTAAATTGATAGTGCCCCAATTCTGAAAAACAATAAGGACAAGCCAAATTGTGTGAAATCACAGTGTTTGGAACACTGGACTACCCCATCTCCTGCCACTGGAATGCTCACCTGTGACAAGTCTTCCTCACTGGCTCCAGAGAGCTGCCAGAGCGAGCCTTGGCCTCTGAGAAAGAGGGAGAGGAAAGGATGCTGGGGAATCCTTTATCGTCTATCAAGGGGCCATAAGCAGAATCTTTCTTTGTCTAGTAGAGAATGTGAAAGATAGTAAGTTCTTCTTTACATAGAAGATAGTTAGGGGTGGGGGACTGGAAAGAGGCTCACTGGGTAAAGTGCTTGTACATACATGAGTACCTGAGTTCAGGTCCCAGCACCCACGTTAAAAGCCAGGCAGCACACACTTGTAATCCCAGTGCTGGCAGGCAAAGACAGGAAAATCCCAGTGGCTCACTAGCCAGCCAGTGAACATCTGATCTCCACATACAAGGGCATGCACACCCACATACAGATGTGCATACACACACACACACACACACACACACACACACACACACACACACACAAGATGGTTGAAAGTTTTGCTTTTATCACACAACTAAGTGGGAAAATAAACAAGCCATAAAGATCAAAGTAAAGGGAATGAGATGGAATTCATCCCAGAGCAAATTCCTTAGGCACCAGATGAGAAGGAGAGAAAAGGTAACTGGAGCAGACAGCTGTCAGGACAAGGAACACTGTGGCTCACCGTTGACTTTGTGACCATAGGTTTATTACTCACAGTCATCTAAGAGAAAACTTCCTTTGGAAAACAGGAACTGCTTCACAGGAAATGCTTCAGGCATCATTTTCCCATTCGAGGAACCTTTTCACACTTTGAGCTCATTGTTAAGATTCTTCTCCATTAAAATGTCTTCCTATGGAGTCTTACCTTTCTGGATTAAACGTCAAACTCCCTAACTTCATTCTCAATCCAACCATTTGAGATTAATCCATAGCTTCCAGTTATTGGGGTGAATGCTGGAAGATCAGAGAAACAGAACAAGCCACAGCCACCTCACCTTGCCAATTCCTCAAATGATCCTGTTTCCTCAGACTGGAAGCCTCTGAGTCCTCATCCAAATGAATCTCAGCTGAACTGCTGCTCAAAAGCCTAAAAGCTTAACCAGGCTCTAGTTCCTCGTCCTCAGGCCTTATATACCTTTCTGCTTCCTGCCATCACTTCCTGGGATTAAAGAAAGGCTCTTGTTACCATGACTGGCTGTTTCCAGTGTGGCCTTGAACTCACAGAAATCCAGGCGGATCTTTGCCTCTGGAATGCTAGGATTAAAGGCGTGTGTGCCACCATTTTCTGGCCTCTATATCTAGTGACTGTTCTGTTCTCTGACCCCAGATAAGTTTATTAGGGTGCACAATATTTTGGGGAACATAATATCACCACACCCTAACTCTCTTCCTTTGACAACATTACTCATTTTCTGTGCTACAAGTAGTTTTTCTTTCCCTTATAACAATCCTAATTTGACGCTTCGGATTTAATATTTTAATATAACTGGACAGTTTTCCTTCACCAAAAACAGGGCCCCAGGTACTGTGGCATTTCCAAACATTTGGCTACTAACAGAACGGTTACAAGTCCAATAAGACAGGAACTTGCCCTTGAAAAAAATCAGAGTTTATAAGAAAAGACAGAGTAGTCAAAAAAATTAAACCCTAATAAGAAAAGACCTCGAAGAGAAGTATAGCAGTCCATAAGCATTCAAAGAAATTAAATTATTTGGTAAATGACTAGCAATTTAATGATGGAGAGATTGGTTTACTTAACTCTTATTTACATCTATGAATTTCTAGGTGTTCAATTTGCATAATTAATGAAAATACTGACTATGTATCAGGTATCATTCTAAATACACAAAGGTATATATAAAACTAATTTCTTCTTTCATTAGCCCTCTAAACAGTGTCCTATTTTACAGATGGAGAAACCAGAGAGAAGGAAACTTAAGTGATTTCTCAAGGCTAAGAACCGACTAGTGGTATGGTTGATGTTCGTCATCTGCAAACTAACCCATTCTCAGTTTCTAACCATTAGAGTCTCCTCAGTCAGGAAACAGGGTTCCCACGTGCTGAAATCGTTCCTGTTATTTTATCTAATCTTTTGAGAGAAATTGGGCCAAACCGTAGAAACACAAAATGTTCTCTAGAATACTTGGTTTGTTATCCCCATGGTGATGAATTTTGGTCTGTGCAGTTCATACCCCCACACTTCAAGAAGAAAAGATTGCTTGTGGCTCTTTTGTACTTTACAGAGTCAGGAATATGGTCCGGCCTCTCTGAATGTAGATTTGTTAATTGGGTGAAACAAAATGAACACTGTTATGCAGAGAATAACAACTGTTCTGTGTTCCCTGGCCCTTGCTCTGGCTCCACGGAGCAAGTGGCTGTCATTTGCTCCAGGCATAACATATCTAAAATCGTTCACAAAAATCCACTCACTACTATTCCCAAGCACCACTTTGATAGGGCATATTTCTGATTAAAAACCAACCTCCATGTTACTGAATAGAAAAATTTTATACAAAAATATCAAATGACACTTGTGAAACTGGCCAGTTTATACAGACTTTGTTGCATAAACTCCTTCAATTTCTATGAACGATTTATGATGGTAAATACAAGAACTAAAAGAATCAATTATATATGATCTTACATTAAATGGTATTAGAAGAATCAAAAGGAAAAAGTTACAGTAGTTTGCATCTGGAATGGCTCATAAGGGCCCATTTGTTGAAGGATTGGTCCCAGGACTGTGCTATTGGGAGGTGATGAAACTTTAAATACATCAAGTTGGAGGACTAGTCTTCAGTGCACTGGAGATGGTATAGCATATAGCTTTTCTCTCCAGGTAAAACATGAACATCTGGTGGCCATTGTGAAGCTAAGATAACCTTGGCCCCTTAGTCATGATAAAGTAATAAGCAAAACAGCATAACAATAGCTCAATCTCTGGTGATAGCAATGGCTCTATTTATACTCCTTAGTAGAAGAGAGAGAGAAAATTTTGACTTGGGATTCCAGGCTTTGTGAAACCATTTCCTTCTAATTAAAATATCCCCCGCCCCAGAGGGGGGACAATGGCTTCTAAGAATCAGGAAGCTAATGAGACCTACTAGACAGAGAAAACTTATGAAACTTACATTACCCAAAGGTACCCTCCCAAGGCTGTAACAATGGTTGGAGAATGAGAATACTCTTTGGTGGAACTGCCTGAGAGTTGACATTGAGTTCCAATGATGCTGCTTTCGTGAGCTCATCACCCATCTGAGTGTGGGCTTTTTTTTTTTTAGTGATGCAGCTGCCTTTGGATTGACCATGGTCCTGTAAGCAACTCCAATAAATTAATTGGCTTGGCAAGCTAGACTTGAATGAAATCATCAGTCTGTCACTGATGCCCTACCTGAGATAAATAGACATTTGTTTGCATCTATCCAGGAAAAGTCACGCAACACAACTGGCACCCAAACAAAGACCCACATAACCAAAGAAAAGTTGGAATGAACATTTGTACATCAATTACAAAGGATGATAAGACATGCAACTGAGGCTCATCCATCTGTAGGTGAAGCATTCACCAGAGTAATCTAACAAGCTATATTTTTCCTGTGGGTATGGTATACCGCTTCTACAGTGGCAAATGCATTAACCCTGCTGCGGGATAAGACATGTTTGCAACTGATACAGGAGGGTTAGTAAATTGGAACTTTTCATATCCCAGTTATGAATAATCCAAGGACCTAAGGTGTTAGACAATCTGGCACAGTGCTCCAAGTTTGTTTTCTCACATTACTGAAGCTTAAAAATATGAACTCTCATGGGAACATGCAAAGCAGAATCAAGCTTTACTCGGAAGAATTACAGAAAAGGAGAAATTGAGAAAAATTCAGAGAAACTCTCAAGAGTGGGAGAGATTTCCATGAGAGGAAAAAGATGTCAGACTTCCTTGTCTAGGATTTTTATAGGATGAAAACTGGACAAATGGTGAGGTAAATGCTGTGAGACTGATTAGCTCTCTGGGCTGTATTGGGCCAACTCAGTAGAATGCCCACACACTCTACAAGTTTTCCTGCCAACCAGGGAAGTGATCATGAGCCTAAACACGATCTCAACATGCACCAAACACCCAGCTAGGTGTGGTTAAAGTCCCTCTCTGCCATCTCTGACTTGTGCCGGCAGATACTAATTTTGACTGTCTGCTAACTATTAACTGGCTGCTGTTGCTACCTCTGACATTGCAATGACTCAAATGTTGTAAATGTATTAAGCTCTCCTTGTTCTCACATTTACATGATCTACTTGTGGCTCTGTCATGGCAGAGTTAACTCTATCACAGCTTTATACTTAACGCCTTACCTATAGGGTCCGCTGGAGTGGTCACTTAGGTGGAAGGTTCTTATTAGAAGCCATGCTCACTTCCAATTTAGACTAGTAGAATTAGCTGCATTTCAGAGCAAGACTAGCTGGAAGGGCAATAGTGTTTTCCATCTGTTCCTCAAAAACTTCTGTGATGGGACACCAGCCTGCTATCACTGGCCCAAAGCCCCATTCTTCCTCTTATCTGGTCTACTTGCTATCTCATACCCCGCAGCAAGTTCCTCCGTGTGTCTTATCCCTAGTGTTCATGGCTCCCAGCTTTAATTTTACAGTCTGTTCTCACTGTTCATTACATTATCCCCTTGCAACTCTCACCATGGGCCATTTTCTCTTACAAGATATTGGAAGCTAGTCCCTGAATCCCAACCCAGGGTGAGGCATACAAGAGTGGAGCATCCTTGGGGAAACTCAAAGTGACCCTCTCCATATATATGGTACAGAGCAGTGTGCCTCCATGAGTGAGATGTACATACTATGTGAGTACAAGCAGGAACCCAAATTGACTGATGGACCAGAGAATATATCATAGTCTCTGAAAGTAACACATACGGTTTAGGATCCTAAGTGGCTGTGGTGTCAGATGCATGGTCTTGGAGGGGACAATAAAACATGTAACTGAGGCTTCGCAATCTGCCCTGACAAAGACTTACAAGGAAAGGAATTGTTCATGTTGTCCTTCATATTAGCCTCCAGTTTGGAAGACAAGTGAAAAAGGAGGATGAGAAAGAAGTGTCAGCTTGCCATTTCTTACAGATACAAAAGGAAACAGAATAAAAAAAAAATTACTAAATTGTTAAACATCCATTCCTGAGATCAAAAACGTGGAACTCATAACTAGAATCAGTCAGTATGGAGGGAGGAAGTGAGAAAGAAATGATGTATGATGTGGGGGGGGGCCAAAACAGCTTGACCACACAGCTGCCATGACAGGCTAAGGGACCCAGACACAGCTTCTGTGGCAGGCTTACTGGCAGGCAACACCCAGATCCAGGAAAAACCATACGCTGACTCCATCTAGAGATGGGCCAGCATCTAAGGGGAAGTAACTGACATCCCAAACATTCCAACCCTTAGATAAGTTTAGATAAGATAGCCAGATGTCCCTGAGCCTAGTACACACCTATTTCCCTTTTATAGACACCCCTAGACAAATGTCAGCCAATCAAGATCCTGAACCCTGGAAATTCTCTCACCCCAACCTCTGCTATGATAAAAAAAAAACCCACCCTGCCCAAGCTCGGGACTCTCTGGTCTTACCACTGTGTCACACAGATAAAGACCAAGCTCCAAGCTTGAAATAAAGACTCTTTGCTTTTACATGTGGGATTCTATCTCCATGGTGGTCTTTTGGGGGTCCCTACCATCTGGGCATAACATATGATAACCCTCAGTATCAGTGAGACTCTTAATACAGAGGAAGAGAAAATCCATGACTCAGCATGGACACAGGAGCATTAATGAAGGATTATACAAGAAACCATGATGATGAGGAAATTCTGTATCTGAACTGCTTGAACTGTGAAAAAGCATCATTTAAACAAGAAATAAAAGAAGCCCTCATAACCTGGTTTATGAGGCAGAGGGACATGGGATATGAGAGTGAATGGGATAAGTCTGAGTCCCAAAGATGTGGAGATACTAGGTAACTGCTCACACACCCTTGAGACAATACAATGAAAATTTGTCCCCAGTGAACTGACTCAAATAGTCCATTAGCGACATGTGATTATAGCTAGCTGGGGTCGCCATGAGTATCAGGGACTAGAAGACAAGAGGAATATCATTACTGAGGAGACTGGGAGTGAGGGAGGGGACATTCTGTGCCTGCTCACCAAGCCTAATGAGATGGGTTTGCTGAATAACTAAGGAAGAAATTAATTCCCAAAGGGCTTTTGTTACTTTACTGAGCCACAGGTGGGACATGATCTTCATGATGTAGAAGAGGTTATGGTAGATCTGAATGACTTAAACATTTAAACTGGAAATTACACAAAGGGGTGTGTCCAGGACACCCACTATCCAATGTGACAAAGTTTGTGTAAAGACAGAGTTCCTAGGGTAGATTTAAACACCAAATGCTGTGTAGTGAGCCTCAGGAAAGCTTTAATGACTAACCATCAGTTCACCAAAGACATAAAAGAAAGAATGGAAGACAGAGTGGTACAGTTAAAAAGGATTGTTTGTCCTAGAAGTGGGCAATTATTCCCCGAGAATATTCTGTGTACATTTCTCCCCTACAGGAAAGTATACTGGGGGTAGAGACTGTATTCCCAGCCCAGGATTCTTTCAGCGTCCAAATACAGCTAAAAGAGTGATAACAGCCAGGGCATTGGACCAGAGCCTGTGCTTGAACAGCTGGGGAGAGCACAGCCATAACCCAGGCTTAGCCAAGCAGTGCAAGGCAGCCCAGGGGAAACCATCTAGGGTGGAGAGATGCGTAGTGGTCTCACAGTAGTGCCCCAGGATGAGGAAGCAAGACAGGTTGTGGAGAACAAGTGGACGGAAGAAGGCTAAATATAGCCCTGCCTCCCATTCACTCTACTCTATTCCACACTGACCTTTAATTGATCCTTTAATGCTTTTTAAAAGTACCTCCCTACATTTTGAAAAGCATAACTCTAGCTACTAAATCCAAAGACCAATTGGCACTTGCTTAAAGTGGACAGGCCTTAAGACACCCTGCCCTCTCTAAAAAAGGTTTCATTACATAATGCCCTCAAGTGTCTTGGGTATGCTACAAATTTGGAAACACATCTAAAGGAAAAGTGAAAACAGATGTTAAAGATGCTGAGTGAAGGCACTCATCTGAGTGGGAAAAGGCACTCGCAGAATCCATAAGTTATTAAATAAAAATCTTGGTGCCAGGAATAGGTTACCCCTATTCTAATTACCTCTCTGTTGCTATGATAAAAACACTCTGATCAGATGCAACTTAGTAGAGGAAAGGGTATGTCTCATCTTACCTTTCCAGGTCACAATCCATTATTGGGAGAAGTCAAGGAAAGAACTCAATGCAGAACTATGGAGGATTCTGCTTGCCAGCTCACCCTATGGCTGTCTCAGGCTCCCTACTTAGCTAGCTTTCTTGACTCAGGACCACCTTATATCCGTTAACAATCAAGACAATCCCTCATAGACAAGCCCACAGACCACCTGATAAGGAAAATTACTCAACTGGGACTCTTTGCAGGTGAACCTAAGCTGTGTGAAGTTGACAGTTACATCCAAGTACTGGCCCCTGACTTCTCACAAACCACAGAGTCTTTGTTCCTGCTGTTGGTTAATGCTGAGCTGGAGAGGAAGTCCCTATTGCTGGAGACATTGCACATTTTGGCCTTAGGGTATTGAAAATTCAAGTGGAACTAAGATGAAAACTCCCTTCATATTGCCTGGCTTTTACAGTACTGGAAGTCCTCTGCAGGTCATTTGGGGAGAATTGTCACCAAACGCCCTGCTCAGTTGTGGACTCTGCATACTGCACTACCAACATCCCAAGAAAAATGTGTCAAATTGCCTTCTAAACATTTGGGTTTACACCACAGATTGCTGCTGTTGTCAGGTGTGACCTAGGGGGAAATTTCTTTTTGTTGCCATGAGTGGTTGATATATGACTCAATCCTGGTCAAACTGCTGAGAATATATGACTGTTTCTATGCCCAGTGACTCAATGTTTAGCCATAAATGGAAGAACATTCCAAGACATCTATATTGCCCCCACCAAAACTCAGGGAATATCATGAAAAGGTGGCAGAAAGGGTGGCAGAGCTGGAGGAAGGGCACATTATTAGGCAAATATCTCCTCTAAATTGTAATATCCACTCCTGTGGGGAGTGAGACAGGATTGGGAAGCTAATGAGACCCAAGAGACTCAAGGAACTCAGAAAGGTAAGAGTCACAAGGCCTCTCCCTGAGGTCATGTAAATAGTAAACAATCTCTAAAGAAAGGAGAGACTCTTCTGTGGATGGAACTGTCTACAAGTCACAAGGGGAGCTGGGATGCAGCTTTCATGTGTCCTGATGCATCCTGGGCTGGGCTTTTCAATGATACAGCTGCTTTTGCATCATACATGTTCCTTTAAGGCTTCATCCATGCGTTTGTAAGTAAACCCAATAAATCATTGGTTTGTAAAGTTAGACTCGGGTAGAACTGATTCTTCAGTCTGTCATTGATGCCTTACACGGAGTGAACAGAATTTGTTCATGTCTCCCCAGGAAAAGTCAAACGATAGTATTATTACCCACTTGTGTGCCCAAGCCTCATATGATCTTGAGAGGTAGTAAAATACACAAGAAGCAGACACTTCACTGAAGGCTGAACTTCATAATTCAGCTGCCACAAGGCTTCACCCATGATGGGATGGCACTTTTTGGTGATGTAGCAGTGTTTGCCACCATTGTAAGTGACCACCCCCCATTTGCCTACGAACTCACTGAACACATTGGCTCACCAAGTTGGCTTTGGATGGATCATTTCTTTGATATATCAAGGTGACAAATGTTTGTTCATCTCTCCTGAGGAAACAAACAGGAAGTTGTGGGAGACTGGCCCCTCTGTTCTCTCTCATTTATTTACTGTTCATGACACAAACATGTTTTCTCCACCACAATCTACCACCTCATCACAGGCCCAAAGTAATGGGTCAACCAATCACAGCAGGACACATTGAAAACTGTGAACCATGATGTCTTTTCTTTTTATAAGTTGATTGTCTCAGCTCTTTGTTTATGTCACAGAGAGCCAACAGGTGCAGACATTTAATAAGGTCTCCTTTTCATAATATGCAAAGTTTAAGTCAATAAGAAAAGTTTTAAAATGGCAATAATTTGAGCAAGAGATTTACTGAAACCAAATTAAATACCTGGATATATAATCTCCTCAATCTCACACACAATGTAAAATGAAAAAAAATACAAGTAAGAACTTATCATCCTCCATCTGATTGGCAGAAACATCATGGTGCCTTCTATTACCCACAGTGGGGAAGAAGATAGAAGCTGGTACTATCAGACCTAACACATAAAATGGTAAAATGATGCACTATCTTAAGGAAATCAGTCACTTGCCTCTTCACTGTTAGAAATAAATAATGAAAAATAAAGAAAATACGTAAGCCCTCCCAACTGATGCCATTTACATATGTATGCATACGTGTGTGTATGTATGTATGTAAATTCTAGTTAAATTGACCAGTGATAAATGGAATTTTTGAGTTTTAAACTTAAAACTGAGTTTTAGACTTGCGAACCAGAGTAAGGAGCTCCCACTTGGTATATCAGTCTGAGAGACTTCTGGAAAAGCCTTGCCCAAAGTGCTTCCTGGGGAATTATTAAGGAGGAAAACCTTCCCACCACAGGCAGAGGGAGCAACAGCATGGACTACAGAGGCAGCTAGAGCCACATCCTGCATACCCGCAACCTCCGCCATAAGTGATCTTGGCCTGTACCGTTTGAAGGGGTTAGAGGGAGTCATCTAAGTAAGAAAGGACAAAGAATTGAGCTAAGGCAGGGGCCAATGACTGATTTCTTCGAGAAAGCAAATCGAGAGACATCAAGATGTTTGTCACTATGGATGTGGCCTTCACAGAACCACACAGCTGGCTCCTAGACTTCTCACTTGGAATAGTGAGAAGTGGCTGGAGATGGTACTATTTCCTGTACAAGGGATGAAGGTAGCCATTGCTGCACGCTTGATTCTTAAGACACAACTCCTGGTCTGACTCCAGGGACTAGTGAATATTGCCCATGTGACCCTGGCAAGAATACCGAACTTATGCTTGCCTCAGCTTCCTCGTCTCTACACTAGGAATGACAGTCATGCCTAGCTCCTAACTTGCTCTCTTAGAGCCTAGAACCAGAGTGCCTAGAACCAGAGTGCCTAGAACCAGAGTTCCTAGAACCAGGCTGGCACAAAGCAAGTGCTCCATGAGTGGTAGGTTCATTATTATTCCAAGGTATATGGAATATGTATGCATGTTTATAATTCACAGCAATGATTTCCTAGGCTCACATTCATCCTCCTGACAGCCAACAATGTCCCTATGGGGATAAAAGTCAACAAATACTTGTGAAAAGGAGTCCTTCCCTTTTCTGACTTCCTATGTCCACAGGCAGGAAGCCCCAATACTCGCTTGAACAAAGGCTCTGATTTGAATGGCATGTTTAAGATGATTAAATACCATGGAACACTGTCATATCCATGTTCCTCTCATGCTTTTCTACTGCCTCCTGTTTTTACTTCCCCTCAAATGCTTTCTCTTTACTGTTTTGGGGCACATGTTCTACCTGTTTTTACCTCAGAACAATCAGAACTAATATTCAGCCAGCCACTCTGATACGGATCTGGCTTTCATTTTATATACTACATTTTCCTAACTATTCCACTTCCAGAGAAAACAAAAACAAAAAAATTTAGAGTGTGGTATTAGAGACAATTACCTCTTACGTCTTTTATAATATAATGAGCATGGTGTGTGTGTGTGTGTGTGTGTGTGTGTGTGTGTGTGTGTGTGTGTGTTCTTGGATGAATAATAAAATGGAGCTTAGGACAGAATGAGATTTACTTGAGGGTTTCAGAGTTAAAATACATAACACTAGATAATCATGACAGAGATTTGCCCTTTATTTTCTTTTTTTTTTTTTTTTTTTTTTTTGGTTTTTCGAGACAGGGTTTCTCTGTGTAGCTTTGCGCCTTTCCTGGAACTCACTTGGTAGCCCAGGCTGGCCTTGAACTCACAGAGATCCGCCTGGCTCTGCCTCCTGAGTGCTGAGATTAAAGGCGTGCGCCACCACCGCCCGGCGCCCTTTATTTTCTATAGGTAAGTTCTATGTTTATCAGCTGCAAGTTTCAAGATCATTTCTTGTTGAAAGACAGTTCTCCATGGCATTTCTGTACATCACACCAATCTAGATCTGCAGTTTTGTGTTCTGTTTGTTTTTGCCTTTGTGGTGGTGAGGACTGACTCAGGTTTTAACGCATGCTACAGAATGCTCTGTCATGGAGCTGTCTTTCTAGCCCTCATGGTGCACTAATTGTTATGCTTGTTAATGTAGTAAACTGTTCTGGAAGATAATAATGTGCATTACTCTGGGATAGATGGAATATTTGTTTGTTTGCCAAAATACTAAAACCACATATCCTTCTAAGACAAATATTAGTCAGGTTTGCTAGCAGCCAATAGTAAGACTGGAGATTCCAAGGTTAGGGTTATTCATCAGAGACATAAACACATTATCAGAAGCATGTGGTGATATTGTGTTCCCCAAAATATTGTGCACCCTAATAAACTTATCTGGGGTCAGAGAACAGAATAGCCACTAGATAGACATAGAGGCCAGAAAATGGTGGCACACACGCCTTTAATCCTAGCATTCCAGAGGCAGAGATCCATCTGGATCTCTGTGAGTTTAAAGCCACACTGGAAACAGCCAGGCGTGGTGACTTATGCCTTTAGTCCCAGGAAGTGATGTCAAAAAGGTACATAAGGCATAAGGACCAGGAACTAGAACTGGTTAAGCTTTTAGGCTTTTGAGCAGCACAGTTCAGCTGAGAGGCATCCAGTCTGAGGAAACAGGATCACCTGAGGAATTGGCGAGGGGAAGAAGCTGTGGTTTGTTCTGCTTCTCTGATCTTCCAGCGTTGACCCCAATCCCAGGCCTCTGGGTTTGTTTTTATTAATAAGACCTTTTAAGATTCGTGCTACAGAAGCATTCACCAGAACACTGCCATATCACCCCAATATAAGCTCTCAGACTACATATAGTTTCCATGCCTCATTTCTCCTACATGCAGAATGGAGAAAGGATGTCTACTTCACAGCCATCATATGTTAATTAAATTTACAAATAAGATAATATATACATAATACACAATCCGTCCATACCTTATAGCTAGACTCAAATATTGTTCAAGATAGCAGTACCAGATGACTTTTGGCTGCCTCTCTCCTCCATTAAATGGCCTGCACACTGGCTTAGTCTTCACTAGCCACTCCACATCATTGACACCAAGGGCCATTCTCTATATCAACAGTGTTCATCCTCCAGACAGTGACTTAGCTAGCTCTCTCTCTACTTTTTTGTTTTTGAAACAGAGTGTCACGTACACCTCATTGGACTTGAAATCTCTATGTAGCCTAGGAGGACTCTGTCTACATTTCTGTTTCTTTCTATTTCCTTCCTTCTAGTCATACACACATACATAAAAGGAACGAACAAAAAGGAGAATGTTCTTACAATGGTTCTAAAATGGTTCTAAATTCTTCTCCAATTACCATTTAACAGATGCTAACAGAAAACCAGTTTGTGTAACATGGGATAAGGGAGAAGGCAGTGGCCAGAATGAAGTGAAGGTAAGACACGGGATCTTTACTGGAAGAAGAATTATAGTAGGCATAAAAAGCAACCCCAAAGTTACTCAGTTATATAAAGGTATTATTCTTAAATGTTGAATCTTTATAGAAGTATTGTTGAAAAAAAAAAAAACACTGGAGCCAGGCATGGTAGTGTGTACCATTAATACCAGCACTTATGAGGCAGAGGCAAGCAGATTTCTCCAAGTTCAAAGCCATGCTGGTCTATATAGTGAGTTCCAGGCCAGCCAGGGCTACACAGTGAGATCCCACTGAGAGAGGGGAAGTGGGTATTGGAAAGGAAATAAGGAAAATGGTGGTTGTAGCAGTACGGCCACATGAGTGTTGGAACACAGCTAGGGTATATGCAAAGAAGATAAACTTTTAGCATCACCAAGCCCCAGTGAGTCTGAGCTCTCATTCTTGGTAATTGTTAGAACTTGAATGAGATGCCCATTCTCACCAAGCTTTAGTTGGCCTTCGGAATATGTTAAGACACAACGCCACTACTCTATACATTGTAGCCATGATGAGAGGGAGTATTGCAGACTAGCCAGTAGATTACTTCTTCAGAAAGTAATTTTAAAAATAATATTCATAATCATTTCCCAGAAGAATATGAAATTTCATAATATGTGTGCTGCACTTGGCCAGATACAGCCCTTCTAGAACTTAAACTACAACTTCGTAGAAACTCCAGTTGCTGGAGATTCTATTGAGACCTTACAATGCTATCAGTCCTAGATAACCACTTAGGGGACTGGATAAACTTACCTGTAACAAAAAATCGAAGAGAGCCATCTTGGACCATTCATGGTGATGGATTTCAGTGCAGCCCCACTCAGGTCTAGGAACCCGGCCATTCAGCCAGCACTTCTGCTTTAGCAACTGCTGATAAGTTCCCCAGGTGATCTTAACAGAAGAATGGCTATCATTGCTTGCAGATGCCAGAGATGAGTCCCAGAGAACAATAGGACGAGGGCGGCCATCTACAGAATCAGAAAAGCAAACAGATCTCTTAGCATGCTGCCCTACTGAGTGGGCAAGTGTCCTTGGGAAGGTCACTTACTCTTTCTTACCTCACCCTCACCTGTTCAATGTAAGACACTGATTAAACAAATTCCATGGGCCCTGTGTCTTCACAAGTTTTGATATTTTTATATCAATGATATTCCTGGTCAGTTGTAAGTCTTATAAAGTGGAAAGTTATTATAGACAATGAAAAGAAAATTTAACAAGATTTATGGATGTGGCAGGAACAGGCTACTAACCACTCACTAAAGCCTCCTTTGGTTAGCATGGTTTTATTCTACATCTAAAAGCAGCCACCACAAGAAAGGAAGGAATCCAGACATTTATAATTGTCTATTCAGGGTCTGAGCAAGAGCAGTCTCTGTTTGTAATAACAGCTGTCTGATTTTTGGAGGCTACACCACGAGGCTGGGGGTGGGGAGAATTTTTAGAAGTCACAAATTTCAAAGAGAAATTAGATGCTTCACATCAGTGGCTGGAGTCTCCAAAGAAGGAAAGCAAGAAAAAGAAGTGTTTTTGTTTCTGTTTTTCTTTTCTGATAGGAAACGTGCAAGCACAACCGTGCTCTTGGAAAAGGATCATACAGTCATCACACATAACCTCATAACACAACTTTAAGCAATGTCACTTTTTCAACTGTGTGTGCACAGATGATATTTTTTAAAATGTCACTCAAGTTGTTTGGATCTCAGTCACTGGAGAGAAATGCAATTTCTATCATTACTAAACTAAATAAAGTATGGTAAGGCCCAGTGGACTCATCATCAACAGGAAAGACCATGATGGAGTCCACTGAACAACGTTTCAGGCTTAAAACGGAACTGTCGCCAGCAAGCCCCCATTTCAGCCAAATAAAGTCACAGAGATGGCGATGGCAGATTTGCTTATAACTCAAAAGTCTGTGCGGTGCTCTTGAAGAAAACAACTCAACTACAAACCTCTAAAAAGCCCCTTTAACTCATTCTGAACAAGCCTGAACAATAGAGCCCTAAGGAATTCTGACCGGAATGTCCAGACATGCCCTGGGAATTTCTGAAAGCCCTTTGAAACGGGCTCGGATGTTCGGAATCTACAACTCGCTTCGCCCAGCTAGCAACTCAACCTTTCTTGCCTGTGTCTCACAGCATTCTTATCTGCAGGAAACAGGCAGCTGCTTGACCTGTTCTGAAGCTGGTGGCACACCAGTAAGTCAATGAACTTAACTTAATCTTTCTAATTGCCCCCATCCCAGCCTGTTCCAAAGGAAACTTGTTCTCCATTTCGCCAACAGTGTAGGGCAGAGCATGAGGAAGGTCTTCAGCTTATACAGAAGACGGCACAGTCACTGACACTCAGGTAAGAGAAGAAAGGAACCTCAGGCTGACCCAAAGGATCATCATTTTTACTGTTACGTTCCTCCTTTCTATTTCTTTTTACTAAGCAACTGGGCTCCTGAGACCTAATTACACTCTAAGATAGAAGAAGATCAAGACAACTGTGACTACCCCAAATACTGTGCTGATTTTTTTTAAGAGACCTAAATCCATGCAAGATCTGTCTATCATGTGAAGAACACAAATCAGGCCTGTGTCACCAAATATCAATAGAAAATGTCACACCGCTTTCAGAGACAAACACACAGGGCACCTGAACGGCGAGAGTCTGTAAGCCAGTGTCCTTGACACAAACAGCACGTTTCGTCTCAGAGCAAGGACGTGTTCAAAGGGAACTAAAGTCTAACACTGCATGTCACAGCACGGTCCCTACAAAGGACAGGCAGGCAGCAGCTTCCTGTATAACCCCAGTCCTGGGAGGAGCAAGAAGCGGTCTACAGAAGTCAGAGGAACCTTCTAGGCTATCTCCTCATCCCTAAGAGTACCCACGCCTTACTATAAAACTAAATAAATAAAACAAGTCTCCTCATTTCGACAATGAAGGAAATTCTGCACGAGAATGTACAGCTAAGAAAAACACACTCACCTGCAGCCCACAAACCACCATGTTTTGTTTTCTAAACTTTCCTGCCCCTCTCACTCTTACCTGAATAAATAAAAAGCTTTAGACGTTCAGGAAGAGAACATGGTTAACTCGTGGCTGAAGCTTAGACTACAGAACTCAACAGACCTTTTGCTCTCTGGTCTGTGACTTCGTGGCTTTGTAACGTATGGACAGGGAACAAAGCCTCTCCAAGCCCGCCTCCTCCTGCAACACGGGAGCGACGGTGTACCTTTGTAAACTGACTTTGCTATCATTAAATAAGACTGTGCATTAAAAAGAAAAATCTTTCCTCAAACTCTTATCACTTCTACCTGGTGCAAACATTGAAAATCCCTTCCTAGAAATTTGTGGACATATTAAATATATCATTGTTGTCTACAGCCACCCACTGTGTAAGATAAGCATGATAGATAGGTCTACCCTGATTTGAACATTATACCTCACTAACAGGTATATTTTTTATGTTGATATATATAAATTAAATGAAAGAAAAAATAAAGCAAATAAATAAAATCACCATCCTAGTGTTTATCATAAATACATAACCAAGAAATGGTTTATAGCAGCTTTTCTACATATGAGCCTTCTACAGCCTCATTGTGCACCAGCCTTCAGCCAACCTTTGGTGCTTACTGAGCAACTACTACATGTCATGCAGGGTTTTAGAGACTGAAGCTAAATTATAAACAAATAGGTATCAACTTTTATGTTTGCTCTCATGAAACTTAAATTTTCCCAGGATAAAGAAGCAGAAATTACACAAAGGAAAAAAAAAACTGGACCATTTCATATATACAGACCCTAATAATTATTTCACTAAATTCTATAGCACAACTACCTGTCTTACAATTAAATATTTAAGTAGCACAGCTGCAATGGTATTACAGTAATAAAGCCCAGCGGCTGCACACTGGGCAAAGAGCAGTGAGTAAACACTTGGAGTTTGGCTAGCCTCATGGTCTCACCACAGCCATTCAGGTGTATGTTGGCTCGGTGTCTCCGTGACACAAAAGAGTGGCAGATAGTAAAAGGACAATTGATTGTGACTAAGCCAATACAGTTTTATCGTAAACACTAAAGTGTGGATTCCATATGATTTTCAAGTGCTGTAGTAATATTATCAACGTTTTTATTATTTTTCAGGCATATCAAATGTAGGCAACACCATGTAGAATTGCAGAAATCAGTTCATGAAATCAAATTAGGTAGTGGGCCATTTTGGCCACAAGCTGTAACTCTTACTTGCCCATGGGTTTACCATTTCTCTTCTATAGATCACCAAATTCTTTGACGGTTTTTGTTGTTTTTTTTGGGGGGGGGTTGTTTATGTTTGTTTGTTTGTTTGTTTGTTTGTTTGTTTGTTTGTTTGTTTGAAACATGGCCACACTATGTACCCCCGACTGGCTTAGAGCCTGTTATGCAGATCAGACTGGCCTCAAACCTACGGAGATTGCCTGCCTCTGTTTCCCAAGTGCTGGGATTAAGTGCCCATCACCACAACTCATGGCTTCTTCCCATCCCCCAGCTGCAGGTTTTCAGCTGTAGCCACAGCTGGACGTGAACCTTCATTCCTCTCGTTTCAGCCCCGAGTGCTGAGGTTACGGGCACACACCATACTTGGTCACTTAATATACATTCTATTGTGATCATTAAGAAGTCATCCTCTAACTGCCAAAGGTGGTTCAGCAGATAAGCACAATTGGTTTTTCTCCACAGCTGTGCATGTTTCCTCAGCACAACATAAAGACCTTCTTTCCTTTCCTGTCAGGGAAAGGGATTCCCAGAGAAAAGAGAAAGCTAGTGATCTGCAGCTCCCTAGTTGGTGAGTAGAGCACAGGGCCTTTCCCATCTTTGAAGTTTAGTCTTCCCACTGTACCTGAGTGTGTGTGACCCTCACAGGGAAGAATATCTGTCAGTGGAGCAGCAGATTCCAGAGCAGGGAGTGCCATTGAGGGGAGAATTCCACTTTATATAAAATATAGCTTTGAAGGGGAGTAAAGGAACATTGATAGAGCTGAGTGATGACGGGGAAATGGTCTCTGAAAACAGGAGCCCGGTTAAAGGCA
The DNA here is from genome assembly GCA_902168415.1 of Peromyscus melanophrys. Classification (NCBI taxonomy): domain Eukaryota; kingdom Metazoa; phylum Chordata; class Mammalia; order Rodentia; family Cricetidae; genus Peromyscus; species Peromyscus melanophrys. The sequence continues at coordinate 1,572 of CABHPR010150499.1, read as the reverse complement.
ATCGCCCTGAAGTGTTTTCGAGATGAGCAGTGTTCATCTCCTCCCATTCAGATTTGTCAAAATGATGCAGTGCTGTGCTCTCCGGAGAAATCTTAATGGTGAAGAGATAAAATTCTAACTGTCAGAGTGGTGGGAAAGCAGCCTTTGACGGATGTGAGGATGTCCATGTGAATTAAAGGTTACACAGCTGTCTTAAAAATGAGGTTGCCAGTAAAACTCCTTTCTTCCAATATCGGAATCTCTCCTCAGAATTTTGATGTTCTCTTAAGTCATTTTTTATTTTTTTTACTCAACAGCACAAAGAAGATATTCTTTGGGGAAGATGGACATGAAAATTAAACAAGAATGTATGCTCTGAACAATCTCCTTTGTCTACATGTATTAAATTCCCTTCACTTTAAACACTGTCTGACTGGTTTTGCTACACTATAGGGGCAGGTCAAGCATGCTGGTGGAGTGTGAATGTCTGCCTGTATTTATCACCAGGCAAAAATAAGCAAAAGTGTTCTGAGCTGTGAATCAAAAGCCCTTTCTATCGCATGGGCCAAGTTCCAAGACTCCTTGTGAATGAGACTAAAAGGAAGTAACAGTCCAGCTCAGAGCCTTTCACTAAGCATAACTCTACAGATCCAGGAAAGAAAACATGGGCTAGTCCAAGCCAGTGGAGCATCTTCACTGGAGGAAACAAATTCCATGGGCTCCATCACAAGCACCAGCAAAGTCACCAACAGAAAGCTTTATACTACGGGTTGCCCAGTGCAGAAAAGCAGTAAGGTGTTTGTGCCTGCTGCTTCAATGGCCATGTCAAAAGTGTCTAGGTATAAAGATTCATTAAGTCCTATCAACTCCATTATCCTTCAAGTGCCTGGCACAGCAGGGTTTGGAGCTGGAAAGATGGCTCAGTCATTTAGCTCTTTTTTTTTCTTTTCTTTTAATGATTTATTTATTTTTCTTTTATGTACATTGGTGTTCTACCTGCATGTATGTCTGTGTAAGGGTGTCAAATCCCCTGGAACTGGAATTACAAACAGTTGTGAAATTCATGTGGGTGCTGGGAATTGAACCCAGGTCCTTTGGAAAATCAGCCAGTGCTCTTAACCACTCTCCAGCCCCGTCATTTAGCTCTTGCCGCTCCTTTGGAGGACTGGAACCCAGTTCCTATCACCTACATCTGGCAGCTCACAAACTCTAATAACTCCAGCTCCCAGGAATCTTCCTTCTTTTGGTCTCCAAGGGTACCGGCACATATGTGTCATACATACACAGGGACACAAGATTACACATAAATAAAAATAAAAAATTCATCTTTTCAAAAATAATAGATGGGTGCTGGGTGTGGTGGTGCCCACCTCATTCCAACATACAGAAATAGAGGCTAGGGCATTTTGAGGTCATGACAGCCTGGTTTGTATTACTGTTTTAAAGACAGACTGAGCTGCATGAAAGAGACATTATCTCAAAACACTAAGGAATGGGGTTTGAGCTCACTAGTAGATCTCTTGCCTAGCATGCCAAGAGTACTACAGTACTACAATCTCTCTCTCTCTCTCTCTCTCTCTCTCTCTCTCTCTC
>CABHPR010150498.1:64876-94205 GCA_902168415.1 Peromyscus melanophrys | reverse complement strand
CCTCAGAGGCAGGATCTGGCTGCTGGAACTCCTGGGGGTGGGGGGTTGACTGTTGGAGCTAGTCAGAGGCAGGGAGAGCCACCCCTTCTCCCAAGCCAGTGTGAATAGCCAACATTCCTCCCTTTTTTGTTTACTATTGATAAACAGGGGTTGGAAAGGGGGGGCAATGTTATCTTTTTGACTACTTCCTGTTGAATGGAGGTGTGGAAGTCTTTGGGGCAAACTTGATCTTCCCCATCAGAGTATAATTGGATGTTGCAGGACTCTGGCTCCATAGCTAGAGGTTGGTAATCCTGGAATAGAAACTGATTAAAAGTCTGATTAGAAATCATTTGGACCTATTGTTAAAGAAATATAGATAAGAAGTTTATGAGGCAGGGTGCTATTAGAAGAATTAGAAAAAGAAGGAGATGGTGGGTATGAGGAAGGAGGTTAGGAAGAGTAGTATCCAATTCCATACATGGGTTGCCTATGAGCTACTGGTCAGAGTCATTGAGCTGTTTCTTACATTTGTGAAGATCTTTTTGGAGTTGTCAGATCTTGTCTTTTACCATACCCAACTGGCTAACCTAGAAGCAACATTCCTCCTGATGAAGAACAAAGACCACCTCTTTCTGCTGTTAGTGAATCGAATCCTCTCCTAATTTGTAGCTCTAGGGTAGCCAATGAGTCTATTTGGCCTTGAAGGCTGAGGCTGCTCTGAGACACCCATTGGAGATCCTGGACAAACTTCAAGGGAAACCAATGGTAAATAGCTAGGGAAGTAGTCAGTTCCACTACTCCAGTGGTTTTATCCAGAACTGGGAGAAAAGATAGGACCTGAACTGCTCATTTGTCATGCTGTACAGCTATAAACCCCATGATGGGAACTGGCAAGAGTTCTTCCCCAGGTACTAGCCCTAGTTTTGGAGGAAAGGAGCATGAGGGCATAAATCCCAGACCACCCAATGGGTAGGCAGTGGTAAAAGTGAATGCCTCAGAGAACTGAGGCGTTGTGAATGTTTGGGCGTAGGGGTTGTGTTTTAATGGTTAAGATACTATTGTAGTCTATGGTATCTGGTGTGCCCACAAAGCATGTTCCTGGGGAATTAAAGTAGTCTGTGATACTGGAGAGAGAGATGTGGTAAGAGGTTTGGTTTAGAGTAATTAATGAGTGGTGAGGTGAGAGAGTCTAATAAGCTAATGGGTAAGGCCATAAAAAGTAGTCATCATTTTGATCCAGGAGGGACACACAACCAACATTCCCCAAAATGGTCAACCAGAGCATTATTCAATGGCTGATACCTGTAGGTTAAGATCTGACACAAGAGATGGTACAACAGGGAGATGGGATCAATATTGTCTAAAATGGGTCATGTTGAGGATGTAAAGACCTTTGAGGAGCTTTGGCCCACTTCTACTGTGCCCATCAGACCCACCCCTTGGGTACCTAGCCAATAAGCAGGTAATATCTTGGCCCACCCAGGGTCCTGACAACATCATCCTACATAGCCCATATTGCTACGTGCCCTCAAAAGGCAGAGTCCTGCCTACCTTCTCTCTTCTCATCCCCTGCCCGCTCTCTCCCTCTCCCTCTTTCTCTCTCTTTCCCTCTCTTTCTCTGTCTCCCCATGAGGCCACTCTGAGACTCCTTTCCCTCCCTCTCCCCCCACATGAGTGCTGTCTGCATGGTGTATCTCTCCCCAGCTCACTGTGGGGCCCCTGGACTCCAGTCCACCAAGGTCTCTCTCCTGCCATTTTAAAAATTAAACAGTGCCTAAACCTGGAGGTTGAGAAAGTGAGATGTGTGCCCTTTATATTTTGATCTTGCCTGATGGGCAGCTGTGATAAATTTTACCAATGACCCCATCTCCCATCTGTGGTGCCATGAGTCCTTAATTAGAATATAAAGGATCCCCCATTCTGCATAAAAGGTGGAACACCTTCCTGAGTATGTGTCATGTCTCCAACAGGACCAGTAAGAGGAGCCTCCATAAAGCTCTGACCAATGCCAACAGTAATCTCTAGTTTGATCACAGAGAAAGCACGCATAGGGTTTAGGTGTTTTAGACGTTGATTTAGGTGTCATAGGGACAAGTATATCCTTTTGGCAACCTGCTGGTGAGCAGTGTCCAGACCACACCATGGGAGTGGTCTTTAACAGTTAAGTATAGGTTTCCTAAACCTTTGAAATCTTAGTATAACAATAGTATAGAGAGGAAAAGAAATCTGAGACATTTTTATTACCATAAATCACTTTCTTATACCTTTACAACTTTCTTAAGCTTTCATATCCTCAGACCTTTATACACTTTTGTAGACTCTCAGAACTTAAGCTTTCATATTCTCAGACCTCTATAACACTTTCTTAGTCTCTCATTGCATACTGAAGCTTTCACATCCTCAGACACATTCTTAGACCCTCACAATTTACTTAAACTCTCATATCTGCAGACCTTTATACATTTTCTTAGACTCTGATTGCAACTGGGCTGTGTTTTCATCAATAGAATCTCTAGGGCTCTCTTCAGGAACTTCAGTCCTGCTACACAGTGCCAAGTCTCAGTTTCTCCCCATAACCCCTTCTTGTCTTTTTAAAATAATACCACCTAGGTGACTCTTATATTATGAAGTCCAACTACCAATCTGAGGTATGTTCTTGTATGACTGTATGGAGGTTCAGCTTTAATACCTAATTAAACAAACATTTTTTGTTTTGTTTTTAACTTTTCATTGATTGTTTGTGGATTTCACACCATGCTTCCAAGTCCTACTCATCTCCCTACCCCCTTGCTTCCACCCTCTGCCCTTGCAACCTCCCTCTCAAAACAAAACAAAATTTAAAATTAAAAACAAAAAAAACAAACAAGAAAAAAAGCAAACAAAAGTCTTGGTGTGGAAGCTGTAGTGTGGCCCAGTGAGTCACAGTTTACCCTTTAGTCCACACATCTTTACTTGTAAATGTTCATTACAATGTGTCATTGGTGTGGTTCAAAGCCTCTGGCTTCTGCCACACTATCAATACTGGGCCCTCACTGGGACTTCTCTAGGATATTTTTGTGGCCTTGTGTCATGGAGATCCTGTAATTTTGGATCTGCAGGACCAGCTCTTTGATATGCTCTAGCAGTTCATAGGTGAGGTGGATGTTGGGGTAGGCAAACTCATAACCCTAGTTCTGGATCTTGGTAGTATCTGAGTTGTTCAGCCTGCCAGCATTCCCTCATCATCACCATCCAGGTAAACCCTCAGTGTAAACCCAGGATATCTCACCCAATGAAGGAGGCAACAAGGAGTGGGGCTACTTCTCCTGCTCTCATGCCCCTCAGGTCCAGCTCATCCACACTCAAACCACCAGAGCCAGGTCTACTGTTTTGCCCAGGTGGGGTGCAGGGCCCACTCTCCCACATACATAAACACTGTTTTGTTTTGCTTTGTTTTGTTTTATCCTATCATTCATAAACCTTGTTTTTATGATTTTTTGTTTTCAGGACAGGAATTATCATACAAAAATAGAGAAAATAGGCGTGAGAGTAAGCCCTGGTAAAGGACAGATGGATAAGGGAATTATAAGGAACTGAATGTGCCTTTGACAGCCAGATATAGAGCAATTTCCTGACCCTATTAGGGTGGATTATTAGTTAGAGCTGGCAGTCTCCATATGTAAGAGCTACCTCCTCCCCTCCCTGGACAGATGTAGTTAGGAAGAAAGAGGAGAAGAAAGCAAGTTTAGATATGATAGATTTTCAGATAATTTGTTTGTGTGGTGGCAGAAGTTGCCATCATTGAAAATCGAGCATGCCAATTTTGGCCATTGAACTGTACTGAGGCCAAGCTGTTTGTATCAACAGAGTGAGGCTTTAATAAAATCTGAGTCCATAGAAGAAGAGAGGAATGACTGCAACAGAAGCTCCAGTAGAGGGAGTTCCTATAAGATTCAAGTGTGAGTTGAGAGGCAAGAGAGAAGTCCAGGAGGTCATAGAGAAGCTGTGAGACTTCCAGGATGGAGCTGAGAGACAGGAGGAACAAGGTTGCAGACACCCAGAAGGGCTTAATGAAGCTGCAGGACTTAGCAGGCAGCTCCTTGGGGGAAGAGGCCAGGAAACAGGGAGGCTTCCAACAGAGGGAGAGGAGCAAGTGTCTTAGTAACTAGAGAGCTACCCACAGGGTGGGTCCCTGGAGCATGTAGCAGATTTCAGAATCCCAAGAGAAGATATTTACCAAGTAGGCAAAGAGAGATGAATGAATAAAGTAGGTGGAGGGAAGAAGTGGCTGAAGAAGTGGACTCTGGGATTCGAAATCAAATATGATGGGTAGCAGAAACCAGCAGAAAGACATGATCCATATATACCTAAGAGAGTCAAATAAGCAACTTGAATCAGTTTGAAATGTTGAGATGTGGGCATGGCTGAAAGGTAAGTGTAGTGAAATACATGAAAAGAGAAGTTGTAGTGGGTGACCCAAAGGTTAACCTTTTTTATTCAAATATAAGAAGTTTGACTATGGTCAGAGCACACAGGCAAGGTGCCCATCCTTGGATAATATGTTATTATTTTTGATAAGTATGCAATGGGCACAAAGGAAGGTCTTGGTTGGTTTCCTAAGACCCCAAGGGTATATCCCTCCTTTTATGTAACATAGAGAAGGAGCAAGTTAATTCTGGAAGATATAGCGCCAGGGCCTGGAGGAGGGCTTGTTGAAGCTTATGAAAGGGCTTAATAATGGACACCAGGAGGGGTTCATGTGAGGGGCCAAAGGCCACTTCATATGGGACAGAGAAGAAAAGAGAAAGAAGGGATCCAAGAGGTAAGAAACCAATCATCCCTAGGAAGGATAGAATTTCATCCTTGGTAGTTGGAACTGAAAGTGACTAGATTAAATGTTTTCTATTTAGGGTAATGGCCTTGTGAGGTGGAGTAATAGTACCATATAAGTTACCTGAGGAGTGGACAGTTGGACCTTAAAAGGTGAGACCCTACATCCACAGCTGAACAGAAAGTTTAATAAAGTAGGGGTGTCTGGATAATTTGCAGGGATGGACTACAAAGTAGAAGATAATCTACATATTGAGTAAGCTTGGGTTTAGGAAGAGACAATGAGAATAAGACAGAGGCCAGAGCATGGCCAAATAGATGTGGGCTGTCATGGAATCCCTGGGGTAGAACTGTCCAGGATAGAAAGGTGAGTTTCTGCTGAGAGTTCTCTGCTTAGTTCTATAGCCCATTTCTTAATTGGACTGTTGGGCATTTTGATGTCTAATTTCTTGAGTTCTTTATATATTCTGGATATCAGCCTATGTCAGATGTGGGGTTGGTGAAGACCTTTTCCCATTCTGTAGGCTGTCGCTTTGTCTTGTTGACCGTGTCCTTTGCTCTACAAAAGCTTCTCAGTTTCAAGAGGTCCCATTGATTGATTGTTTCTCTCAGTGTCTGTGCTACTGGTGTTATATTTAGGAAGTGATCTCCTATGCCAATGCATTCAAGACTGCTTCCTACTTTCTCTTCTAGCAGGTTCAGAGTAGCTGGATTTATGTTGAGGTCTTTGATCCACTTGGACTTAAGTTTTGTACATGGTGGCAGATATGGGTCTATTTGCAGCCTTCTGCATGTTGATATCCAATTGTGCCAGCACCATTTGTTGAAGATGCTTCCTTTTTTCCATTGTACAGTTTTGGCTTCTTTGTCAAAAATTATATGTTCATAGGTGTGCAGATTTATGTCAGGGTCTTCAATTCGATTCCATTGGTCCACATGTCAGTTTTTATGCCAGTACCAAGCTGTTTTTATTACTGTAGCTCTATAGTAGTGCTTGAGGTCAGGGATCGTGATGCCTCCAGAGGTTGTTTTATTGTACAGGATTCTTTTGGCTATCCTGGGAAGTTCAAATGGCTGAAAGACATTTAAGGAATTGCTCAACATCCCTACTCATCAGGGAAATGCAAATCAAAACAACCCTGAGATACCACTTTACACCTGCCAGAATGACTAAGATCAAAAACACAAAGACAGCTTATGCTGGAGAAGATGTGGAGCAAGGGGAACTTTCCTCCACTGCTGGTGGGAATGCAAGCTTGTACAGCTACTTTGGAAATTAATATGGCACTTTCTTAGAAAATTGGTAATCAATCTCCCCCAAGACCCAGCTATACCACTCTTGACCATATACCCAAGGAATGCTCAATCATACCACAAGGGCACTTGCTCAGCTATGTTCATAGCAGCATTATTTGTAATAGCCAGAACCTGGAAACAACCTAGATGCCCTTCAACTGAAGAGTGGATAAATAAAATGTGGTACATATACACAATGGAGAACTACTCAGCAGAGAAAAACAATGATATCATGAGGTTTGCAGGCAAATGGATGGATCTAGAAAAAATCATCCTGAGTGAGGTAACCCAGACTCAGAAAGACAAACATGGCATGTCCTCACTCATAGGAGGATACTAGATGTAAAACAAAGATGACTAGACTGCTACTCACAACTCCAGGGAGGCTACCTAGAAAACAGGACCCCAAGAAAGACACAGGGATTGACCAAGAAATGGATGAGATCTACATGAGTAAACTGGACGTGAGTTGGGGTAATGAAGGGCAAGGGTTGAGCGAAATAGAGCTTAGGGGAGCAGGAGATTCCAGCTTGATCAAGAACAGAGAGAGAGAAAAAGGAATAAGAGACCATGATAAATGAAGACAACATGAGAATAGGAAGAAACAAAGTGCTAGAGAGGTCCCCAGAAATCCACAAAGACACCTCCACAATAGACTACTGGCAATGGTCGAGAGAAAGCCTGAACTGACCTACTCTGGTGATAGGATGGCCAAACACCCTAACTGTTGTGCTAGAACTCTCATCCAATGACTGAGGGAAGCGGATGCAGAGGTCCACGGCCAGGACCTAGGTGGAGCTCCAGGAGTCCAATTGGCGAGAAAGAGGAAGGATTGTATGAGCGAGAATTGTTGAGACTAAGATTGGAAAAAGCACAGGGACAAATAGCCTAACTAATGGAAACACATGAACTATGAACCAATAGCTGAGGAGCCCCCAACTGGATCAGGCCCTCTGGATAAGTGAGACAGTTGATTAACTTGAAGTGTTTGGGAGGCCCCCAGGCAGTGGGACCGGGACCTGTCCTTAGTGCATGAGCTGGCTCTTTGGAACCTGGGGCTTATGCAGGGACACTTTGCTCAGCCTGGGTGAAGGGAGGAGGGGACTGGACCTACCTGGACTGAATCTACCAGGTTGAACTGAATCCTCAGGGGAGTCTTTGCCCTGGAGGAGAAGGGAATGAGGGGTGGGCTAGGGGGAAGGCGGGTGTGGGTGGGAGGGGGGAGGACAGTGGAATCCATGGCTGATATATAAAATTAAATTAAATTATAAAATAAAAAAAAATTAAAAAAAGAAAGTGAGTTTCTAGGTCAGTCTAAGTACAGGCAAAGATAGTTTGTGACTGGGGGGTCTAGAGAAAAGAAAAGAAGGCATCTTTGAGGTCTAGGACAGAGGACTGAGAGGCTTCTGAGGGCATGGTGGAGAGGATAGTACAGGGGTTGGGTACTATGAGATGGAAAGGAACCACTGAAGACTTAGTCAGAGGTCCTGGACCAAGTGGTAGGTCCTGTTAGTGGTTTTACCTGCTTGAATGGGGGTACTAAAGAGAGAAGAACTGGGGCACAGAGGATTCTTTCTAAAGAAGTCAGAGATGAGAGGCTTAAGTCCCCTGAGATTGTGGAGAGAGAGTTGGTATTGAGCCTAAGTGAAATAATTGGTAGGGTTTTGTAGTTGAACGATGAGAGGGGGATGCTCTTTGGCTATGGAGGAGTTTTGAGTGTCCCATACCTGGGAACCCACCTGGGAAACCAGTAAGGGAAAGCTGTGTCAAATTTTGTGGTTTGAAGGAGGAGTGGCCAGCAAGCCTATGGTCAAGAGGATGGGGAGATTGAGGGAATTTGAGGCTCCCACGTGGGCTAAGAGGTTCCTTCCCAGCAAGGGAATGGTTGGTACCACTAAGAATGATTGGGTAAGGGGGAATACCCCTAAAGATACAACTAAATGGTGGGGTTTGGTAAAGTTGGCAATGCTGTCCCCTTACCCCAGCATAGGAGAACAAGAAAGAGAGGTGAGTCCCTAAAACTCTGCCAGTACTGAGTAGGTACACTCAGTATCCAGAAGGAGAAAGAGATCACCCTGATACTGTGATGTTTACCTTAGATTTCCTGTTTGAGATGGTGGTGGTCAGGCCAAGGGAGTCTGGCCCCACTCAGTCTTCCATGGCCAGGACTGTGAGGCTGGCTGAAGGGTGATCTGTGTTTGATGTCCTCATGTTACAAGGAACATGGGAGCAGTCAACACCACAATGTTCTTCCTTATGGCACCTTGAACATGGTCCAGGTGGTTTACAAGGGATTGAACAGGCCTGGGCCTGGTAACCCTCCTGTCCACATTTGAAGCAAAGACTCAGAGGTTTTTGGGCTTTGGGAGCCTGGTCAGCTGCTATGGCTGGCTGAATGGCCTTCACTATCATCAGATATTTTTGTTTGGGGGCTTTTTCATCTTTCCCTAGTACACCTTAAAGGTCACCTCTAAGACTTCCACCTGTGAGTCAAGGGTCCTTTCTCTGGACATTTAAGTTTGGCCTTAATATCAGGGAAACTCTGGAAGAAGAAGAAAAGGAAAAAGAAGAGTAAGGAGGAGGAGGAGAAGAAAGAGGAGGACGAAGAGGAAGAGGAAGAAGAGGAAGAGGAGGAGGAGGAGGAGGGAGAGGAGGAGGAAGAGGAGGAGGAGGAAGAGAAGGAGAAGGAGGAGGAGAAGGAGGAGGAGGAGGAGGAGGAGGAGGAGGAGGAGGAGGAAGAAGAAGAAGAAGAAGAAGAAGAAGAAGAAGAAGAAGAAGAAGAAGGTGGTTATGAGAAGTTGTTTTCCATCTGAAGTCTCAGGCTCCATATTGATAGATTTTAAGAGAGTCTTTGTAATGTGGTCTAGGAATTGAGATGGGTTTTCATGTTTGTCCTGTATGATATCTTGGATTTTTTTTTCATAATTTACCACTGAAAGTGTGGCCATGCAGTGACTGACCAGGAGGCAAATTGTAAATTTGTTTTTAGCCACAATGCTTCCCAGAGTATTGTAGTTCCATTCAGGATCCTAGTTGGGGACCACCTCAGCCCTAAATGGGTGGCAGCATTAGTCTGGTGGATTTCATCTACATGTGCCCTAGCCCCACATGTCACTCACCTGTGCTCCTCAGGGAGAAGGTTGCTTGTGAGAATTGTGGAAATATCATGGAAACTGAGATTGTAAAATTGGGTACTATATTGGAACTCTTTAAAGAAAATGGAGGGATTAGTGGTATAAGATCCCAAACTTTTTTCTATCTGAGAAAGATCATTTAATAAGAAAGGGACATGTACCTTGACCAAGCTATCCATCTTCACAACCTCCCACAAAATGAGAACTGGGGCTGGGTTAGGCTGAGTAGTGGGAGGTAGAGGGGTCCCATGGTGGAGCATGAGTAGTGGGAGGACTAAGAGTGGCTGGTGGGCTGAAAGTGGACACCAGGGAGATTTGATGGGCGCCATGTCACTGTAAAGGGAGAAGGGGAGACTGAAGAGGCTGGAGAAGAAGGAGCTATGGGTTGGGGACAATAGGAGAGAGGCTCACTAACTGGATCATAAGTAGTAGTTTGGGCCTTACAGCTAGGAGTAGTTGATTTTTTTCCTTGGTTGGATTATATCAGGTGGGCACTTTTAATCACTGTAGGAGTAAAGTTGCATAGCAAAATCTATCCTTTCCAACCATAGCAAAGATGGCTGTCAGCCACGTGCCTGCCTCCATCCTGACGGGAGGAGGCAGCAGCTATGATGGCAGTGTCACAGTCACATGTTTCTTTTAAGATTACCTAAGTATAGATTTTTAAACTACCAACCCCAGTGTTATGAGTTTGAAGTTAACTGCTTTGTTACAGATTTTATAGATTTTAGTCATACTCAATATGCTTGCAAATCTTGAGGTACAGAAAGTTCACACAACAATCTTACAAATTCTGAGATAAGATTTATATCTTAACAAAAGTGTAGTCAGATTCCTGTGTTCTAGCTGGCCCACGGTCAGGACAAATCTCTCCCACTCATGTCCCCCAAGTAAACACACAGAGGCTTACATTAATTATAACTGTTTGGCCATTAGCTCAGGCTTATTACTGAATAGCTCTTACATTTAAATTCAGCCCATTTCTGTTAATCTATATGTCGCCACATGTTCCGTGGCTTTACTTGTGTGCTATTACATGCTGTTCCCTGGATGGCGGGCTGGTACCTCCCAACTCTGCCTTCCTCTTCCCAGAATTCTCTTAGTCTACTTATCCTGCCTATACTTCCTGCCTGGCTACTGGCCAATCAGCATTTATTAAACCAGTGTACAAAAGCATTATCCCACAGCATTTTCCCTTTTCTGTTTAATTAAAAAAGAAGGTTTTAACTTTAACATAATAAAATTACATATAACAAAGCAATTATGAAGCAAGAATTATAGCTATAATTTTTAGTCTACTTGTACTTAGCAAAAATCAAAGAAGATATCCTATCTATCCTATATTTGTAAGTACAAGGTTTCATATTTACCTTATCTCCTATCAAAACCAAGGAAAACCATAATTATAACTATCTAGTCTTCAACTACATCAAAGACCTCACAAGGATACAATATTATCTAAGTACACAGGAAGAGCATTGTAAGCAACGTCCAAAAATCTAGAATGACAGAGACACCTGCCTGCCTATACAGTCATCCAAAGTTCTTCTGCATTGTTGGGGCATCCATTTTCAGCCTGTAGATTTAGAGTCTCTCACTCATTTCTCTCCATGTCCTGTAGAATGTCTGGCAATTTCTTTTGCGAAGCAGGAACCTGAAGGACCATTTTGTCTTTCAAAGTTCAGTGCTTACCTTCTTGTGGGTCCTGCATGTCCAGTCAATACAACATTTTGTCAAGCAGTCCAGGCAAGAACAGTTTCTTGCCCAAATAGCTATTTTTACAAAGAAGAAGGTAAATTCTATACGGAGTGTCTTTGATGCCCATTTTTCTCTCTGAAGTAAATCAGTGCTGCCAGGAACAGACATGTCTCATTGTCCAGAAAGAAATTTATAAAACATTTTAGCTGGGCGTTGGTGGTGCACACCTTTAATCCCAGCACTCGGGAGGCAGAGGCAGGGTTTTTTTTTGTAGTTTTGCGCCTTTCTTGGCTCCCAAGTGAGCTCCAGGAAAGGCGCAAAACTACACAGAGAAACCTTGTCTCGAAAAAGCAAAAAAAAAAAAAAAAAAATTTAAATGCCATATTCTGTAGGTCTTTGAAGTGTTTGAAGATTACCTATCTAATTGAATTATATCTATGTATAGCTAATTAAATTATATCTATGTATATCTAGAAAACTTAACGTGACTATAAGTTTGACTATCATATTAATCTGTATTTCTTAATTATTCATTACAATTTAAATGAGTTGCACAAACATAATATCTTAAATGAGAGTATAAAAATACATACAGTATAACAAAATTAACTTTAAATTTGTATCAATAAACTAAAATCTATGCCAATGTAAAATATTTTAAACAAGTTGCTTTTTAAAAGTAGGTTCAACAATCCATTCTTTTATCCTATCATATCTATATCCTATATTTCAATATCATATCTCCCTTTCTTCTTTTAGAAAGATATTGACTATGACCAATAACAATTTGTAACCAACAACCTAAACAAAGACAAATATCCCTATGCATTTTTGGGAATGTGGGCATAGTGTTCTAGGCTACTTCCTGCTGATAAAGGGCACTGTATTCTTATGGGGATCCTGAGAAAATCAAGAATTCTGGTCAAGTCCTGACTGAAAATAGTCTGTGAGACTGCAATGTCTGAGCCAGTTGCCTTGAAACCATTTTGGATGTTGGATCATCTGGGCAATGATGTCGTTGGAGGCCTTTCAGGGAATCTTGGCTAGTCAAACCATATTAACCTGGAAGCAATCCACAGGTTCTCATCTTCTTTAGAAACAAAAGCAGAACCTCTTTTCCAAAGCAATGTATCCTTAAACATAGATTTTGAAATCAAGATATCTTTAAAATACACATTTTGATTTAACTCAGCAGCTTCTACAATCAAATGTCTTTCTGTAGTTAAAAATCCCAAAGACAACACAATCCAGATTCTCTGTGTAATATCAATCTTTACATGGCTTATTTTATACTACCTTTACTGTCTCTTTAAAGACTTTATTTTTAAAAAATTATTTCTTTATATAACTGTCTATATTCCTTTTCCCCTCTCTTCCAAGCATACGTACATTTTTACAACCTCCTCCCCCCTTTCCCATAATTCATGACATTCATTCTCATTTTTCCCTCTCCCTCCCAAGGGTTGAAGGAAGGGATCTGTCCTCACTGTTCAGAGGCATCCGCTCCCTCCCCTAAGTCAGGCTGAGAAGGAACCAGCCCACTCTTCACCCCCTCCTGATTGGTTTGCCCCACCCATTTATTTTTTGTTTCCCTTCTACCTCCTCCCAATACCTCTGAAGTCATTTTATGAACTGTCATGTGCCACCTGAGCCTCCAATAAAAACAAAAGCAGGCAAAAAAAAAAAAGATTTACATACCGCAAACCATTTAGAGGTTTAGTTAATCTGAATCTGACTTATTGTGTGAATCTATTGCTTTAAACTGTAGAATGACTAGGACTGAAATAGCAGCCTTGGCTTCTGGCTCTGCCCACCTCAGCTTCCCAACATGGCAGAACTATGTTTACAGCCAGCTCTGGGAATCATGCTCACCACTGACTCTGGGAAGCAGTGGGTCTGTGTTTCAATCCAGCAGCATATAGCCCAGAAACCTCTTTTTTTTCTTTTTAAGTAGCAAAAGCTATATTCACCATGCACCATGTTGTGTGGCTTGCAGAAACCTCTGTGTAACTCGGTGGGAATCTGCCATGCTGTAGTTCCAGCCCACATGCTGCAAACCCACCACAGCCAGGGGACACGTCATTGTACTTAGGCCCACTATGAGTGACATGAACTAGGAAAGTGCCTTAGCTACATTTATAATCTCTCCTTAAGTTCTCTCAGGTTTTAGGTGGAAACTCTTGCCAACACATGTGGGTACCATTTGTAGCTGAAAGTTTTCCTGTGTCCTGCCTGGCCCACGGTCAGGACAAATCTCTCCCACTCGTGTCCCCCAAGTAAACACACAGAGGCTTACATTAATTATAACTGTTTGGCCATTAGCTCAGGCTTATTACTGAATAGTTCTTACATTTAAATTCAGCCCATTTCTGTTAATCTGTATGTCGCCACATGTTCCGTGGCTTTACCTGTGTGCCATTACATGCTGCTCCCTGCATGGCGGGCTGGTGTCTCCTGACTCAGCCTTCCTCTTTCCAGAATTCTCCTAGTCTGCTTATCTCTGTAGATGTAATTCTGAACGGTTTTATTAAATAAGAAACACAGAGCCAAATGCAGTTAAAAGCCCCAGAGGTCAGAAAGCAGTATCTAAGAGCTGAGACCAAGACCCCTTTCTTACCCCTCACTGCCGCTGCTGTTCTTCCCCTGAGAAAGAGACCTACTTCCTGTGTTTCTGTCTTTTTATTGACTTTCTGTTCTACCTTCTCACTGGTTGTAAACCCAACCACATGACCTCCTCGTCACTAGGAAGGTCTATACAGTCCTCCAGGTCTCTATGGTTGGTATTGAGATTAAAAGCGTGTGTCTCCAAACTGGCTATGTCCTTGAACACACAGACTCTGCCTGCCATGTGATCAGATTAAGGGCGTGTGCTACCACTGCCAGACTTCTGCTATGGCTTGCTATTAGCTCTGACCCACAGGCAACTTTATTTATTAACGTACAAATAAAATCACGTTTCAGCACAAATAAAATATCACCATATATCCCACCTATACTTCCTGCCTGGCTACTGGCCAATCAGCATTTTATTAAACCAGTGTACAAAAGCATTATTCCACAGCACAAAAGTTTTAGAGAGTTAAACCAAAACCAAAGGAGTATGAGATGAGTAGCAATAGTCCATTGCTACTAATAGTCCCATTGGGAATATTCTGTCCCTTAATTTTCTTTTGATCTCCTTTCTCTGTCACATAGTCGGGGGCTCACCTGATATAGGACATAGATTTTGGAGGAAGCATGCTTGGGTCTAGAGGAGGAAAACCCATACAGACCCCCAACTCCAGAGCCACTTTTAATTGAAGTGGGACAGCAAAAAACAACTGTCAATGGTACTCATAACTAAAAATCACTTGCATCCTTGTAAATCTTAATTCAGTAAGCTGAGAACAAGGAAGGCTTAGAGACAGGAAATTTCTGAGCTTTGGCTACAGACAGAGGACACTGCAGGAGAGAAATAAGAGATGTATCAGCCAGTGAAGAGTGTGTGCAGCAGAGTGTGTGCATGCTGCACCTGGCCTACTCCTTTGCTTTCTCATCACTCCCCTTCCCCCACCTCCCCGCCACACACACACACCTTGCTACCTGCTTCCACTTTGCAATAAACTTAAAGATCTATCAGGTAACTTAAAAGACAAGACATTTATGCAGTCTGTTTGGGGGAAGACAATACAAAAACAAATAGGGCTCAGAGTGGAGAAAAGAGAAAACTTGAATGTAGGGAATGGGGAATCTTTTCATTTCCATGAAAAGGTCCAGAATAATATTGGGATCTAAGGTGCCATTAGGTGTCCATTTGGATTGATTGTCTCAGGGATACTGAGGCCAAATTCAATTGCAAAAGCAAATAAATTTAGGGCCCTTCAGGTCAGGTTCCAGGTATAGGGGCTGGAGGTTTTCTAAGGGGTATCCCAAGGGAGAATGAGAGGGTATGGATGACACCATTTCCATGGATGAGAGAGGGGAAGGAAAATGTTATTGCAGCCCATAGCCCAGGATTCAGGGAGGACTGAATGAAGACCAAGCCATTCAGTGGGTCATCACTGCATTCAGCATGGGTGAGAGGCTTATTCTGGTTAAGCCAGAGGAGAGACTTGGTGCCTGTACCAGGGCTCTTGTAGAGGCCAGAAGGCAAGGACAAAATTTGAGTTCTAGGAGAGAGATCTCATCCATAGGAAGGGACAGGAGATGGGGTCACAAAAGCCACAGAGGGCCTGTGGGATTATGCACAGATCCATAGGGAAGATGGGAGAAGAGGGCAGGAAGGGGCCCAGTAGCCCCATTGTGCCTAAGAAAACTGCAGGATTGCAGCTCCACGGGTAGGGGAATAGGGTCAGATGAAGAGGGCCAGCTGTAATCCTAAAGACCTTGGCTGAGGGTACCTCTGCCTCCAAGAGTACCAGAGTGGTACCAGACACTCAACAGTTACTTCCTCAAACCCAGGAAAACGTTTACACTGACCAAAGGTGAAACCTACCAAATTGCCACTGGCAGATGTGGTGCCAAGTGATGGGTGAACTGGAAGGTGAGTCTGCTGTGAGTCACTGAAGATGATGGAAAGGGTCCCAGTGTGGTTCAGCCCCTGAGGGGAAACACAAGCACCAGGGGAGCCTACCTGAGTCACAAAAACAATGTAAGTGTTACAGCTCAGATGGAAAGGTATCCTGGCAGTTGGGAGCCAAGGAATACCATGAAGTCACACAGCACAGTTAACCTCACACAGAGATTTATTGGGAGGGAAAAACCCAGCAGGGTGGCTGCCTCTGCTTGAGAGAGAAGCAGCAGAGAGCTGAGCAGAAGATAGGGTTTATATAGCATTTTTTGGAGGCCGAGCTTTCCAGGATGGTCTGGGATTGGATGGATTATGTGGCCTGCCCTTGGGGCAAACTCAGGCATTGATGGGATTTTTTTTTTCCTTTAGGACATGGCCTGACTACCCTTCTACCTTGAGGGGCTGGGGGCACTTTACAACCATTAGGGAATGGCCGTTATGGCCATTAGGGAAGTCTGGGGGCAGCAGGGCCTGGCCATTGGAGCTCTACATGGGCAGGGCCTGGTGGTGGGAGCTCCTCAGGGGCAGGGCCTGGTTATTGGAGCTCCTCAGGGGCAGGGCCTGGTTATTGGAGCTCCTCAGGGGCGGGGCCTGGTTATTGGAGCTCCTCAGGGGCGGGGCCTGGTTGTTGGAGCTCCTCAGGGGCGGGGCCTGGTTGTTGGAGCTCCTCAGGGGTGGGGCCTGGTGGTTGCAGCTCCTCAGGTGCAGGGCCTGGTGGTTGGAGTTCCTCAGGGGCAGGGCCTGGTGGTGGGAGCTCCTCAGGGGCAGGGAAAGCTGTCCCTGCCACCAGTGTTGGTATGAATAGCCAACATCTAAAACAGTTTTGCAAGCAAGATTAAAAGTTAAAAGTCTTTGCAAGCAGGGTCTCCTGCTGGGGATGGCATGGCTGGCTTCTGTTGCTCCTTAATCCTCTTCTGCCCCTTGCTAGTAGCTCTCTGGCAGCAACCAGGGGTGGCTAAGGGACCAGAGATGCTCCAAGTAGATCCTCACCACTGGGACCCAGCTTCATCCCCATTCTGCCTGGAAGACTGTCTCATCTTCAGACTCCTCCAGTTTCCCCATCTGCTCACTGTCCCCCCTAGACTTCACTGTGCTGCCTCTGCTTCACCTCACTTGGTCATACCCTCCTTCTGTGGTTGCGAATCAACCACAGACCCTCAGTCTCCCTTCAACAAAGGCCTATCCACAAGCCATGGCAGCTGCCTTATATTTGGAACACAATAAAAACTTGTGAATCCTGTTGCACAAGGAACCTGGAGAGAATGGATCACTTGAAGTTTCCAATTTTCCTGTGACTATCCTTAGCTGGCCCAGTGTATTTCTTCTGGAAGGCAGGTGTGTGAGCTCACTTTCATAACTACTGGGATGCACAATGAACTCTGTAGGTTTCAGTGAAGCCAGTGACTCGCTCGAGCTTTGCTCTTATGTTCTTGCTGTACAGCAGGAAGACCCAGGGCTACACAGACACCCTAGGTTCTATCTTCATAAAATCACGTAGAATTGTATTATGTTATTGGCATGACTGTGAATCGAGGTTGGGTTACATCCATTGTTTTCTTCCAATTTAAAAAGAAATCAAAGTGTTTCACAAGCCCCTCAAAGGTATGTGTAAGGCCCTGTTCCTACTGAGTGTAGCAGAGAAGCTGGCCCGACAAGGGATGCTGTAACATATATTTACCAAGTTCCGTGTGGCTACTGTGACAGCACAATTTAATTTTCATTACCCTCTTATTAATGGTGCATTGAATTTGTTCAGGTACTAGACACTAAAACAATAAATGCAACAGATACCTGCAATGTTTAATGTTTGGATATATGAAGTAAAAACATGATGTGATGATGGGGGAAACCATAAGAAGGCAATGGCCATGAATGAATATAATAATTGTTCAGGAGCTGAGGCAAGAGCTGTGGGAAGCTTGAGGCCAGCCTGAGCTACATAGCAAGGCCCTCTCTTTCAGGAAGCAGATGAACTCCTGAATTTGTGTATTATTGATGTAAGCACAGCCATGTCAAGGACTGCAGTGCCTCAGATGTATGGGGATGGCAAAACTGTTCTCTGGTCCAAGTATGAGTACTAATGAACAATTTATCAATGTACACAATAATTACCAAACCCAGCTTCCTTTTCCTGGATGACCACAGCCTGAGACTGATCACCTACAGAGATCTCCTATCAAGATTAGCTATGCCTGTCTTCTCCTTCAGCTGTATAAACCTGGTTCCTCGATTCAGATGTATAAAATAAACATGCTGAGTTCTGGGTTGCAGTTGGTGTGTCAGAGTGCATGGTCCATCTGATCCCAGCTTTTCTTCACATATGTCTATTCTTTCTTCATTCTCTCATCACCCTAGACAGGTTTACAGGACCAAGCCTCACAAGATGTGGCATTCTCTCAAACACAGGTCTCAGAAAGATGGTCTTTGATACCCCTGCTACTTTAGAGTGAGTATAGCAATGTCAACATAGTGTTACATATAGATGAGTCCAACTTAAGTTCATCAAGTGACTATGTTTCTAAAAAGTAAAAACATTCATTCATTCAACTGTTTATGGATGTCTACTTCAGACACATCATCTAGGTACTGGGTCTTATAACTGTGATTGTACAAGTCTCCAGGGACTAGCAAATCTCTTGAGCAGATATGTTTGAAATAACTATAAGATGAACTCAAAGTGATCCATACTTACCTGCAGACACCAGCTCTGCTTTTCTCAAATCTAGTTGCCTGCCTTCATGACCATGTGCTGAGGAATTTGAAAATGCATCACTGTATCTAGTCCATGAAGCCATCTATCCTCATTTTGATTATTAATACAGTTTTAGCAAAGTTTCCTGTAGCTTTGTGTTGAGAAAAACGTACATGTCCACCTTTGCATAAGTGATGTAGGAAAGTTTCCCTTAAAGGTATATGGTAACATTTCTCAAGATGGCAAAAGAAAACCAAGCAGTTGTCTGGAATCTTTCTGCTACATCCAAAATATATTTAAGTCATGTGTTTTCCTTCATTTTTTTTCTGAAGTTATCATTAATGGAAAGTTAGCATTAATGGAATCCTAATTCAACAGAATGGGTTACAAGACATGGCAAAGTAAAAATGAGATATTTTATTATTTGCTATAAAAGAAATGTATGTCCTTAGCTTAAAGAAAATCACTACACAATGGTATAAAATGAAAGTTGGAGTCTCTGGAGGAGATGGCAGTACTTCGTGTCATAGACAACCTTGTGATATTTAGTTGTATGGTGATATTTTATTTGTACTGAAATGTGATTTTATTTGTATGTTAATAAATAAAGTTGCCTGGGGGTCAAAGCTAATAGCAAGCCATAGCAGAAGCCGAGTGGTGATGGCACATACCTTTAATCCTGATCACATGACAGGCAGATCTTTGTGTGTTCAAGGATACAGCCAGCATGGAGACATACGTTTTTAATCTCAATACCAACCATAGAACACCTGGAGGTCGGTATAGACAGACAGTGACAAGGAGGTCATGTGGTTGGGTTTACAACCAATGAGAAGGCAGAACAGAAAGTCAATAAAAAGACAGATATACAGGAAGTAGGTCTCTTTCTGAGGGGAAGGATGACAGCAGCAGCGAAGGGTAAGAAAAGTTTTTTAGTATCAGCTCTTAGCTACTTCTCTGACCTCTTGGGCTTATAACTCTGCATTTGGCTCTGTGTTTCTTATTTAATAAGACTGTTACATCTACATAGTTGAAATGGGTTTTTTTGTTTGTTTGTTTGCTTTTTGTTTTTGTCAAAGGTAATGAAAACTATCTAATTGTTTCTTCCTTGTCTTTTTGCTGCACAGTTGAAGGAACCACTGAGCTAAAGCCAGTGTATAACCCCCTATTTTTAAAATTTAAATATAAATTATAGATCTTTTTATCAGATAATGTTTACTTGTCTCATTATTTTTAATCAGCATGCATTCCTGCATGCTCTATGATGTGAGAAATTACCTCATTTTACTAGAGCAGCTATGGAAGGCTTTGAATTTCTTTTACCCAGTTTTATTTTTGTGAGGATTCTATCCTCTTGGATGATCATAAATTAATGTCTTTCAAATAAGGTTTCTCATTCTTTAGCTGAATTCCATGAGGCTTATGTGGAACTGAGAGGGTGTGGATGAGGTGTAGTATGTATTCCTTCGTGGTTCTTGGTCAAGGTAAGCAAACACAGAGTTGTGTGTTATCATGCATGTTTCTCGTGATGGTCCGTGTAGAACCCTGCCATCCCTGATTCCAATTCAGGCCTTAGAATTTTCTCACTGCATCAGTGGCATGGAGTTTAGGGGAACCTCACAAGCTCCCTCAGATGTACCTTTTAGTCACACCACACAGCTCTTCCCACCAAGAGCACACATGGAATCAGGGGCTTTGTCATTTTCCTAATTTTCTTCTGTCACATAGGCAAACATAATCTATGGTCTTGTTAACCTTTTGCTTGAGATTCAGCCTTAAATGGAAAACTAATTCTTTGAAGGCACATTATTAGGCTAAGATAATTCACTTCTAATGCTATCCCACCCTTGAAGCGTAAGGATTTTTTTTTCTAATCTATGGGAAGAAAATTTTCTTACTCACTGAACTTCCAAACATTCTGTTTATATCAGGGCCTGGGCTTTTTAAAACTGAAAAGCAAGCATTCTCTATATCATTCTTATTTGCATCCGTCTGTGCCCTGTGTCCCCTGAAGCAAATCATACAATACACTGGAGGAAAAAGAAATTCAAACCAAAAGAAGAAATGACGTAAAATACTATTTAACATGTTTGAATCCTAACTATGACCCTTTATTAGTGGTCACATGGACATTTGCATCTCTTTCACTTCTATTATTGTGGTAAAAAGTTACCATAAATATCTATGTTCTTACAGCTTAAGATTTATGTTTGGATATTGACAATGAAAACACTGTTATTGGAATTCTTGGGACAAAGGGTATTTTTCAGTATTGATGGAGCATCACTTTTCCATCTACAATAGTTATATTGTCTCCATCTTCCATAGGGTATCTCATTTTCCACAGCTTCCTACACTTATGTTTAACACCTATTCTATATTTTCTCAGCTTGGTAGCTGCAAATGTTCTCACAATTTATGATTTTCCATGTCTTTAATTATGAAAATGACTTTCTGTATTATTATGGACACTCTAGCATTTTGTATCTTATATTACTATTGACATGCAAAATATTATATTAAATGATCCTAAAGTCTGTTGAGTGGAATTCAAGAGTCATATATTAATTTAACTGATTAAGGACATAGATTATATAGAATTTAAGGCAATTACTCTCTCCTTCATTTGATAACAAATATGGTGCAAGGATAAGAGGACTGAAACCCAAGTCGCTGAGATACAGCTAATCATTATTCTGTGACGATATCACTGCATCTCCAAGCTGCAAACCCAGCAATGGTGCTCATTACAGTGGAATTTGTTCCAATGCTCACACGACAGCAGCCTCGGGAGACAGCTAGCACCATCAGGGCATGTCCCTTGAGCATGTGTAATTATGCAGAGACTCCAGTGTCTAATTAGTACAATGGATCTTGGTCTCAATTCAAATTTTGCAAAGCATCTGTTTCACATGTCCCATGCTGTTTCTGACTCAGACTTCCCAGTATAGATTCTTCTCCCCATAAGAACTCCACAAATAGAAGTTAAACGAAGAGGCATGAGAGTTTCAAGAAAAATAGATGAGTCTGATTGTCAACTGTATGCTCAAAATCCTTAAGCAGGTGTTGAAAGCATCTAAAGTATGCTCTCTTCAAATTCTGTGTCCATTTATTGTATTTTTATTTCATACTTACCTAGGTATCACCCAGTTTTCAGTTTCTTCCACCTGGGGGCAGGGGACCACTTAAAATCTAAATACCAAGATGCTTTGCAGCCACTACTACGTTGATCATAATTGCTGCCATGCCCTAAAACTACATGTCTTAGTTGGGGTTTCTATTGCTGTGAAGAGACACAATGACCATGACAATGATCATAAAGGCAAACATTTAACTGGGGCTGGCTTACAATTCAGAGGTTTAGTCCATTATTGTTATAGTGTCATGCAGGCAGACATGGTCCTGGATAGGTAGCTAAGAGTTCTACATCTGGATCCACAGGCAGCAAGAAGTGAACTGACTTGAGCTTCTGAGACCTCAAAGCCCACATACTAGTGACACACCTCCTCTAACAAAGTCACATCTACTACAACAAGGCTGCACCTCCTAATAGCACCACTCCCTATGGACCATGTATGAGTCTATGGCGGCCATTCCTATTCAAACTACCACACTACACTATGTGCTGGAGAACTCTGGGGTAACTATCACCTACCCATTTCACAAACGAAGCCTAACACTCACAGTATATTAGTCATTTTTCTAATTCTGTGATGAAAACAACATGAGCGAGGCAACTTAGAGAAGGAAGAGTTTTTCTGGGCTTATGTTTCCAGAGTGACACAAGTCCATAATGGTAGGAAACTGTGACAGCAAGTACAGGTCAGATATCTTTAAATGCAAGCTCCAAGCAGAGAGAGTGAACTGGAGATGGGATAGCAATATAGATACCCAAAGCTCACCCCAATGACATATTCCTCCAACAAAGCCTCCTAAATCTCCTAAACAGTGCCACCAACTAGGAGCCAGGTGTTCAAATATCTGGTCCTGTTGGGAACATTCTCATTCAAACTACAATACACACAAAAATTTAAAATCTTTCTCAAAGTCAGTATGTGGTTAGTGGCTGGATCAACATTGAACATTTCTCAGAGACTGATAACTTTTATATGGAGAATGAGGGTGATTTTTAATATGAGCAGAGGTATTTCTGGGAACAGATTTTGCTTGAGCAATCACTAATAGTTCTGAATGCTAAGATCACCTTCTATAATATTCCCTCCACTCAGCTAGTTGTTTCTTTGATGCAGATAATTCTGTTTAAGTTTCCTTAAATGTTGAGTCCTCCTTGACCTGTTGAACGGTTCTGAAGTGGGGAGTGTGGAATTGGGAAATATTAGCTATGAAATACAGACATAGATGAAGAAAAAGACAGAGATACAGGCTAGCTTTGGGAGGGCTCTGGGTCAATACCACAGACCCTGATTTTATTACTCACAGCCTTTATATACCCAAAAGCAAGGAGGGCAAAAAGACCTCTCCCTTTCAAGGACATCATGGTTCAAGGTACAAAATACAGTTAAATGTAAACACCTCCTTAGTACTCAAGACATCTGGTGACCATGCCTTTGGCAAAGCATTCTGTAAATAGGCCTTGAACCACGCCTTTGGCCAAAACATCCTATTATGCAGCTTTGCAGGAGAAAACAAGCTTGGACTCTCTGACCTTGAGTCAAGATGAAAACAAGCCACAAGCTTGAGTCTTTGTGGGCTCCCACACTTAAATATAAGGGTGGGTGAGAAAGCCAGTTTTCTATAGGTCAAATGTAGAGGAAGAGAGTATATGAGATACAGCCTAGATCATTGATTACCCGTTCCATCACTTAGCCAAGTTACTCTGCAATTGAAAGATCCTCCCTGGACCCCTTCCTCTTCTTTCCCTTCTTGGTCATGGCTGTCCACTCTACAACCTTCTGACCACTAACATCATTGTATACAGTCTAAGTCACTGAAAGAGCTTGGGAAATGCTTTTCCATTAAGAGGCAGAAATAGGAGATAAGTTTAAGAAGGAAGGATTTGGATGAAATTTTTAGTCATGAGATGGAATCCAGTTCATGTGTTGAAGTAAAACTCAGATAATAGAGCACTGTGAAAATGTATCAAGAAGGCAGGAGGTTGGGGAAAGTAATCCTCATCTGGTACATGTAATTGGACAGCATTTCAGGACAGCCCCATAACCTGATGAACATACTCCATAGGAAGAGTTCTTAACCACCAGATTCTATCCTTCATAATTAACTTTATTTTGAGGGCTAAGCTTGAAGGTAAAGTCCCTTATCATCTTTGCCAGAAGTAAATCTGAAATTTCATGCAGAGATTTTAAGACAGGAAGAAAAATGCCATGTGGAAGTTTTAGATGGACAGCATCCAACTTCATTTAATTCCTTCATTTTGAAATATTAATGTTCTTATAGAGAAAACAGTGTGTCCAAGATCACATAGAAAAGGAAAAGAAACATTTCCACTCACCTTATAATTTTCATCTAGAATTTAGAAGACAGTTTGATTTCAACACGTGATCAATCTTGTATCCAAATGTTGCTGGTGAATCAAATTTCCCTGGAAAGCATTTTTCATGGTGATAGCCAACATGTAACTTAGTACAGTGTCAGTCACGATGCTAATCTCTGCCTGCACTTCTCAGTTGTTTTTCTAACATTCCTTATTGCAGCCTGAGAGACCAACTCCCAGAACTGCACCAGGGTTACAAAGAAAATGCCTTCAGAGTAGCTGGACTTAGGAATAATTCTTATTTATCCCAGGAAATAAGATTCATACATGTACTGATGATCATTTTCTTTATTTTTTTAAGCTTCTTTCTCAGATCTCCTGTTCTACCTCCCTCTATACATCCCCTGAAAAACCAATAAAAAGTTACATTTAAGGGGAATGAGTAACCATGGCAATGCTCAGCTGCAAGGTTCAGGTTGTAACCTGAGGCTGGGGGCACAGTGCCCAGTGAGACAAGCTGCTGAGGAATTTGTGCAGGGAGTAGTTCTTTATCAGCCAGACTTAGCAAGTGGAGAACTGGCACCAAAGTTGCTTTGTGCCTAACCTTGGTTCCACAATGAGATATTTGGGAATTTGTCCTTGTGTATTGTCTGTGAAGGTTTAATTTACGAGGCATTTAGTCTAGTTTTAATTTGCTTTGAGGCCTACAATCAGCTAATTGTATGTAGCTTGTCTTAGAACTGAGAAGAAATTGCTATTTTCTTTATGTCAGTCTGAGTTAATAATATAAAACAGGCTTAAGTGTCTTGCAGTCCTTGTGAAGCAATAGATCTAGTTATGAAGCATATCCTAGTATATTTTCTATTCATCAAAATTATACAGCTTAGGAAGAAATCATCTTTCTGACCATCCACAGATATATGTGTGTGGTGGTATTGTGTTTCCCAAAATATTGTGTACCCTAATAAACTTATCTGGGGTCAGAGAACAGAAAAGCCACTAGATACTTAGGATAGGCAGTGGTAGCACAAGCCTTTAATCTTAGCATTCCAGAGGCAGAAATCCATCTGTTCAAGGATACAGCCAAGCATGGTGACTCACGTCTTTAATCCCAGGGAGTGGTGGTAGAAAGCAGAAAGTTATATAAGGCGTAAGGACCAGAAACTAGAAGCATTTGGCTGTTTAAGCTTTTAGGCTTTCGAGCAGCAGTTCAGTTGAGAGCCATTGGGATGAGGACACAGAAGCTTCCAGTCTGAGGAAACAAGACCAGCTGAGAAGTTGGCCAGGTGAGGTTAGCTGTGGCTTGCTCTGTTTCTCTGATCTTCCAGTTCACCCCAATACCTGGCTCAGGTTTGATTTTATTAATAAGACTCCTTAAGATTCCTGCTAAGCCGGGCGGTGGTGGCGCACGCCTTTAATCCCAGCACTCGGGAGGCAGAGGCAGGCGGATCTCTGTGAGTTGGAGGCCAGCCTGGTCTACCAAGTGAGCTCCAGAAGAGGCGCAAAGCTACACAGAGAAACCCTGTCTCAAAAAACCAAAAAAAAAAAAAAAAAAAAAAAAAAAGATTCCTGCTACATATGTGCCCCAAAAGTACAAAACACACCACTAGTGGGCTGTGGAAAGAACCCCTCAGCTGTTCTTTTTAGGGAAGAATTGTGGTGGCACATGAGAAAATTACAGACAGAAGCAATCGTTTTCAGAGTCTGTGATCCTGTAAGCCTTGCCTGAATGGGGCTCCTCCATCAGGGAATTATTCATCTAGTGGGTTGACACCTGAACTATCAATTGCCATCTGCTATATATTCCGTGACCTCTGGTAAAGCCATTACTACCAGCAGCTCTCAGCAATCACAGAGAAGAAATTTGTACCAATTTTCACTTTATAAGTAAAAAAATAAAGACCCACTAATTTCTAACATATTGAGTATCACTTAATTATGAGGATAGGTTTTGAGAAATGGGTTATTGGGAAATTTTGTAGCTGGGTAAACATCCCAGACTACTCACATAACCACAAGATGCAGTAGGTTGCTGATGGCACAAATGGCACCATCCTGTGCCAACTTATTCATCAAGTAAAAATTAATAAAAAGTGGGGGTGGTAGAGACCAATGAACAGAGCAGTCTTTACTTAATAAGGAAGTGTTAAATTTATTACCTCTTGTCACTGTAACTGAATACTTGGCAGAGACAACTTCAAGGAAGCCAGCATTTTGGCTCTCAGTTTCAAAGAGTTCCACTATGGTTTCTTGACCACATGATCTTAAGCAGGACATCACGGCTGTAGGAGTGTGTGGTGGAGGTTGGTATAGAGAAGGCTAAGAGTCGGGGAATATAGAAAGAGGCTAGAGATGGAGGTAGCTCCAAGATCTCCACTCCCAGACTTGCTCGTTGCCTTTTACTTTTACCATTCCCAACACCATCATATTATAAAAATCAACCGGGGTTAACCTATTGATTAGGACAGAACACTCATGATCTAACAGTCAATGAAAATACTCTTGGACATCAAATAATGAGATTTACTAATTTCTTTGGTGCTTCTCAGTACAAGAAGCTGACAAAATCAACCATTATACATATCATATACTGTGCCTAAATGGATGTGCAATGTGTTTACAGGTCTGGCTTGCAGTGAGTCTGTTTCCAGCAGCATCAGCACAAACATGTGATAGTATGTTGCAGTATGATGTTACCATGGCTACTCCATCACTAGATTAGGAAATTTTCAGCTCCACTATATTCTTATAGGACCACCATCCTTTATGAGGTAGATCTATCTAAGCAGAATGTTGTGTTTCAGTGCATGAATGTACATAGAACTTTACTCAGGATTTTTAGTTTAAAACCAAAGTCTCATCAACTTTGATACCTTCAAACTCTTTATATCAGAGAAGTGTTTACAGTCAATCAGCAGCCTTGCTTCAGAGAGTTTGCTCATGGTGTTCCTTTAACCTGGAATTACCTTTCTCTAAATGACCACATGGTTTAAACTCTGGCTTACTTCAAGTCTCTGCTCCAATGTCAACTTATTAATAAAAACTTTTGTAACCACTTGGTATAAAACACCTACACCTTGTGTTCATACTTCCCAATACCTTCATTCTCTCACTGATTTACATAGAATTTACTGTCACCTGCCATATAATATTGACTTCTATGTTGTACTTGTCTCTCCTAGAAATGTGATCTCTGTGAGGTCAGGGACTTTATTGTTTCTTGTATCTCTAATACCAAGAAGAAAGCATGATACACAGGAGCACTCAGTAAAAAACTTCCTGGAAGGAAGAAAATCACACCTGTACCAACACATGCAACCTCATCTGTACCTTCAGCTTCATTACACACACACACACACACACACACACACACACACACACACACACACACACACACAGACAGGACTATTTGGAGGACTCCAGGAAGTACTATTTAAAGTGTATCTGGTCCTGTAAAAAAAAAAAAAAAAAAAAAAAAAGAAAAAACAAGAACCAACTTCAAGAAAAACATATGAGGGGCTCTGTTTTCTTCAACACTGACAGCTGGACGGAGAATGTGCACATCTTCCACTGTCCGCTTCCTGTTCCCTTCCTCCTTGCATAGCTCTGTGTGTTAAGGAGTCACTGTGGATGTCCACTGTGAAAGACGTGGAAGAACAGTCTTCTCCCTTGTCATGAGGCAAACACGTATTCCCAATGGGTGACAGTCAGCAAAGACGTGTGTCTGTCTCCAGCACTTACCAGTCTTTCTGAAGCACACAGTGTAACGAAATTGCTCGGAGACTGTGCTTTGCTCAGTGGCAAATTTCATGAATATTCAAACTGTTCATTGTGAGGAAATCAGGAAAGATTGTCAGAATATTGTCATTCTAGCCTCAGAAAAAATCCAGAAGAGGGTGCTGATCTTCTTTTTAAGAATAGCGTGCGAGCACACCAACACACACACACACACACACACACACACACACACACACACACACACCCCTTATATTAAACTAAAAGATGACTTTTAAAAGGACAAATATTTTGATCAAAATCATAGATAATGACATATTTTAAGTAACAAATCAAGCCTTTTTATTTGGCTAGGAACATGTTCTTTGTTCAAAGGCTTTTCTTATGAAGGCAACATAATATGGCTAGTTACTAAGTATTGCTCACCACCAGAAAGACCATTCTAGAATCTGGCTGTATATTCTAAATGAACCAGAGCTTTGACATTAGACACCTTTCTTTTCTGGTTTACATAGCCATGAGCAAGATTTTGAAAAGAATTAAACCTCTATGAACTATGTAATTTCCAAAATTCTTTTCTACTTATGTGGTGAGATCCATGTTGACGTCAACTGTATTCAGGAGTTTTCCCATCATTGTGATGAAGTGCCCAACAAAGGAACTTAAGGAAGGAAGTGGGTTTTGGCTCATGGCTAGGAGGATAAGTGCACCATGGTGGGCAAAGTGTGAAGGCAGAAGCTTCAGGTAGCTGACCATACTGTGTCTGCAGTCAGCAAGCAGAAAGATGAATGGGGATGCTCAGCTGGCTTCCGCCACTTTCCTCGTTCTATTCCCTTTGGGATCTCTGTCCATGTGATGGTGCCACCACATTCAGATGGGTTAAACCTCTTTGGAAACTCCCTCCAGACACATCCAGAGAGGTGTCTTTTAGGTGCTTCAAATCCAGTCAAGTTGACATCATCATAGTAGTTGTGGCAAAGACCTCTTTCATTTGCGTTAAACTGCACCCAAATTTCCTTCCCTTATCCTAAGGTTGTTGAGTTGCTGTCTTTACAGTTCAGTAGATTGGTAGGTTTATTAGCCCTTTGAAGCTGGGCAGTCATGTGAACTGTACATTTTCTGTGGACACAATGAATGCAAATAAGAGGAGTTTTCTGCTTCTGTGTCTAAGTGATTTTCCTTAGAATACAAATAAGAAAAGCCATGAAGACAGCAAAGCTATTTTTGTATTCTACTATTAGCTTCTGGGCACAGGAGATCTGAGAGGACATAGATATTCTGGAAAGCTCAGTAGACAAGTTGTCTTAAATGAAGTCCCCTGCATACAGCAGAAGAACAGGGCTCTCACTGAAAAGAGTCAATGTTGGCATGACCTCTTTCAAACAAACATTGACTCCCAACAAGCCAGAGTGGAGGCGCTCAGGCAGTTGGAAGAGAAAAAGCAGAGGACTCTGAAGAAGCTCTGGGCAATCAAAATGTCTGTCCTCGCAGTAAGCCTCCCCCACATCCATCAGCATGAGGTCAGCCATACCTTGGCTGTTCTGAACTCTTGTCTATCCTTCCCTGCCAGACAACGCACTGCAGGAGACTTACATTTTCCATGCACCTTGCCTTCTAAATACAGTTGAACTGGATTTAGCTGAGGGGAGATTCAAATGGAGGCCTGGGAAGCAAGCAGAAGACAAGTCTGGGGTATCTACTCCATTCTGTCCTCTCTGTGCTTTAGGCATCCTCTCAAGCTGGGGTGCCTGTGGGCTCCCATCTCTGCAGGATAATGACTGGCTTCACTGTCTTGATTCCCACAAGATACTCTACTCCTGATTTCTACCTGAACTTCTCACTGTGGCCCTAAGACGGTAGTAACTTCCGTGCTTTGGCAAATTTCAGCCTTCTCTATCTTCAATGTAGTTATCTTGAATTTCTGCTCACAAGATGTGTGTGTGTGTGTGTGTGTGTGTGTGTGTGTGTGTGTGTGTGTGTGT
>CABHPR010150498.1:28189-64866 GCA_902168415.1 Peromyscus melanophrys | reverse complement strand
TGTGTGTGTGTGTGTGTGTGTGTGTGTGTGTGTGTGTGTGTGTGTGTAAAACTGCCTTTTTATTTAATCATTTTAAATTATTCTTTTTTTCAATGGGTTACAGTTTTTACTGTCAGATTTCCATCTTATTATTTTCCATTCTTCTAATTTGTTCTTCCCATAGGTTTTGCTTGCTTTATGTTATCTACCTATTTAAACATTTTAGAACAATTGTATTAAAATCTGTTGCAGGTAATTCATGGATTTCTTGTTCTTAACACACAAATTTTTTTCATTGGATAATCTCATTCTCAGTCCTGGTACCCTCCCCCTTCCACAGTTTGAACTTCCAAGCTCATCTTCAGTGGAGACTAATAGCCATGGTTTCTCTGAGCTGTGGAAATTATTCTGTTAAGCTGCTTTTACTTTCCTTCTGAGGTTCTGACGGGTTGATTTTCACATTGTTTCATCAATTTGGAGTTTCTATTCTATACTGATGATGTGAACTTGGGTTTGCTCACTCAGATGGTGGTAGATTCAGATTTCCTAAGATTAGTTTCTCTTTTTAAGACTCACTATGGATCCACAGCAAGCTTTCTTTCTTTCTGCTTGTAGCTGACAAGGGGAGAGTTTCCCCAGCCCTGAGTATTACTTGCTTTCAGTTCAAGTTCTTTTGTAAGGGCTGTGTCCTTTTTCATCCCTGGTGCCCAATCACTCCTTTTAATATAATAATCTCATTTCAGTCTACTCTACAAGTCACCTTACTTGAGAGTCTGCTCTGTTTCTAGAGATGGATATTTTCTTTTGCTTTTGGATTTCAGTTCACATCTTTTATTTTCTTCCATAATATTTTATGGATCCAGATCCTAATGTAGTGGTTTGTATTAGTCAGGTTCTCTAGAGCAGCAGAACTTAAAGAATGAATTTCATTCTCTATATACAGAAATGGAATTTATTAGAATGAATGACTTACAGGTTATGGTCCAATTAATCCAACAATGGCTGCCTGTGAACAGAAAGTCCAAGAATCTAGGAGTTGCTCAGCCTATGAGACTGCTGTCTTAGCTGGTCTTCAGTATACTCTGGAATCCTGAAGAAGTAGGCTCTAATGCCAATGAAGGAATGGATTTGCTAGCAAGCTGAGCAAGCAGGTGAAGAGCAAATGCTTTCTTCTTCCATTTCTTTATATAGGCTTCCAGCAGAAAGATTAAAGGCGTGTCTTCCTACCTCAAGATCTGAATAAAATGTTTGTGTCTTCCTACCTCGAAGGTCTGGACTAGAAGTGGATTCACCCACTTTAAACCAGGCAAAAAATCTCTCACAGAGGTGTCCTCCATTTCTGGATTGTAGACCATTCCTGATATAGTCAAGTTGACAACCAAGAATGGCCAACACAGGTCCTCTCCTCAGGTTTAGCCCCCATACTGATCATGTCAGAAGAAAAGTATGCTTGAGAATTACAGAAAGATTCTTCCATAATTTATAGTATCTGTAGTCTTAGAATCATCAGACAGGGATATAAAATATACCACATTAGCCGAAATAAAATAACATTACTCTCAGATAATGATACATCTGCAAGAAGTTCATGAAATTGCTATGGATGGTGAGGGCTGGGGAAATCTCAAGAAGAGACAGACAGACAGACAGACAGACAGACCTCTACTTGGTTCCCTGGCTCTTATCAGATCAAGAATTCAAAGACAAGACAAAGTAAAATGTAGCATGAGTCTTAAAAGTTCTTATTAATAAAATCAAACCTGAGGCCAGTTATTGGGGTGAACACTGGAAGGTCAGAGAGACAGAATAAGCCACAGATATCTCACCTCGCTGGATCCTCAGCTGGTCTTGTTTCCTCAGACTGGATGCCCCAAGCCATCATCCAGAATGGGTCTCAGCTGAACTGCTGCTAGAAGCCTGAATGCTTAACCAGGCCAAATGCTTCTCCAGGCCAAAGGCCTCTCCAGGGCAAATGCCTCTAGTTTCTGGTCCTCACGCCTTATATACCTTTCTGCTTTCTACCACCACTCCCTGGGATTAAAGGCTTGCTTTCTGGGAGTTTGCATTTTCCTTTTAACAACATGCTTGAGTTTAAAGAAGGAGAGAGCCATTCTCCAACTCTAAAGTCAGCTGTAAATTTTAATTGAACTGGGACTATTAGAAGATCAATAGTGTTAAATTTCTTTAGAGAAGAGTAGAAACAAACATTTAGGAAGATATAAAATTTTTTAGATGATATACCAATAGGCCATTTTACTCTGTTTCCTGGGATAGATGGTTTGTCCTTTTTCTTCAGTTGTCATTTGTCCAGTGTTCTTCAGATTCCTTAGGCTTTATTCTCCTAAAAGACAAAAACAAAAACCTTTCCCCAAGACTAATTTTGGGGATATTCCTTTTGGCAAGTTATTATCTGATTAAATGAAAAAGCATGTGTTAATGGTATAAGTTAGTTTAAATTGGATGTTCATGCTGGTTGATGAACTATCACCTCCTCTAATTAAGAGATCTCTCTTGTTCAAATCGAACCTTTATCAATTTTGATGGTACCCACAGTTTATCTTCTCCTGTAGAAACAAAAGCAAAACCTTGTCCCCAACGTAACACATATCCTGGTTTCCATTCTGAGGTCAGCACATCCTTAAAGTATATAGGTTGATTTAATTCTGTAGTTTTTTCTATTATCCAATGTCTCTCCGCAGCTGTTGTTCCTTTCTCATTGGCATTGAGAAAATTCAAAGTTAATAGAGCATTATGCAGTCTATTTCTGGGGGGTTTTGTTACCCCTTTCTGTTTATTTAGCATATCCTTTAGCGTTCTGTTTGATCTTTCTATAACTGCTTGACCTGTAGGATTATGTGGTATACCTGTGATATGCTTTATATCGTAATAAGCAAAAAACTGCTTCATTTTAACAGAGACATATGATGGAGCATTGTCAGTTTTGATTTGTGCAGGTATACCCATGATGGCCATAACTTCTAACAAATGAGTGATTACAGAATCAGCTTTTTCAGAACTCAAAGCAGTTGCCCATTGAAATCCTGAATAAGTATCGATTGTATGGTGTACATATTTCAGTTTTCCAAATTCTGCAAAGTGAAACACATCCATCTACCAGATTTCATTCCTCTGAGTACCCTTTGGGTTACATCCTGCTGGTAATGGTGTTTGATTGTAGAAGGAACAAGTAGGACATTTCTTTACTATTTCTTTGGCTTGTTGCCAGGTTATGGAAAAATCCTTTTTTAAACTTTTACTGTTGACATGATATTTTTTATGAAATTCTGAGGCCTCCAGCACATTTCCTATCAATAATTTATCAATCTCATCGTTACCTTGTGCTAGAGGGCCTGGCAGACCGGTATGGGATCGAATATGAGTTATATATAAAGGATGACTCCTTTTCCTGATGGTATCTTGTAATTGAATAAATAGTGAAGTTAATTCTGAAGCATCAGGGATAAATTCTGCAGTCTCAATATGTAATACCACTCTTTCAGCATACTGAGAGTCAGTTACTATGTTGAGAGGTTCTGAAAAATCCATTAATACCAACAGAATAGCATACAATTCTGATTTTTGAACTGAATTATAAGGACTTTGAACCACTTTACTTAAATTTTCTGATTTGTAACCTGCCTTTCCTTGTTTGTTGGCATCTGTATAAAATGTACGAACTCCAGATATGGGTTTTTCCTTTACAATTCGAGGCAAGATCCAATCAGCTCTCTTTATAAGATCAATTCTATCACTTTTGGGATATTTGCTGTTAATTCCTCCCAAAAAATTACTGCAAGCTCTTTGCCAAGGTTCACTTTCTGTCCATAATTTTTCAATGTCCTCCTTAGTTAAAGGTACGACAATTTCTGCTGGGTCTATTCCTGCTAATTGACGAAGTCTCAATTTTCCTTTCCAAATCAAGTCAGAGATCTTTTCCACATAAGTTTTTAATTTTTTATTTGGTTTATTTGGTAAAAATATCCATTCCAATATAATATCTTCCCTCTGCATTAATATTCCTGTAGGAGAATGCTTAGAAGGTAAAATAACCAAAATGCAGTCCAGCTTTGGATCAATACGATCCACGTGTCCTTCATGCACTTTCTTTTCTACCAAGGCCAATTCTTTCTCAGCTTCAGGTGATAATTCTCTTGGACTATTTAAGTCCTTGTCACCTTCTAAAGTTTTGAACAGATTATTCAGTTCATCATTTTTTACTCCAACAATAGTTTGTAGATGAGAAATGTCTCCAAATAATCTTTGAAATTTTAGATGATATACCACGTTGGGCGCCAGATGTAGCATGAGTCTTAAAAGTTCTTATTAATAAAATCAAACCTGAGGCCAGTTATTGGGGTGAACACTGGAAGGTCAGAGAGACAGAATAAGCCACAGCTATCTCAGTAAAAAATTGGAAGCAATTTTTTTTCAGAGTAAAAGTTATCATTCAGGGATGAATGTGGGTGCTCTCAGAGACATTTGCATCCACCAAATATATATGGAGAGCATAATGCTTAATGATATGGACATATCTTCACAATGAAGTAAAGGAAGGTGATTATCACCATTAGCAATGTTGGTCCTATCTAGATCCAACAATGTCTTATTTTTTACTAAGTAGTTACATGATGTCCTGCTGTATTGTAACTTGGTTGTGCTAGATTTAGCTTTCATACAGTTGCCTCTTCCGATGATGTCTAGCCTGCCTCAAAATGATGTAAAATAGAGCTGGGGAGATAGGTCGGTTGGTAAAGAGCTTACTTTGTAAGCACAAGAACACAAGTTTGAGCTCCGGAATCTATATTTAAAAAGCCAGGCATACTCTGGAAATCAGTATGGCGTTATCTCAGAAAATTGAGAATCAGCCTACCTCAAGACCCAGCAATACCACTCTTGGGCATATACTCAAAAGATGCTCAACCACATTACAAAGACATTTGCTCAACTATGTTCATAGCAGCACTATTTGTAATAACCAAAATCTGGAAACAACCTAGATGTCCCTCAACTGAAGAATAGATAAAGAAAATGTGGTACATTTACATAATAGAGTATTATGCAGTGATAAAAAAACCAATGTCATCATGAGTTGATGGATGACACAGAAAGACAAACATAGCATGTACTCACCCATAAGTGAATATTAGACACAAAAAAAGGATAAACAAACTACAATCCATAACCCCAGAGGAGCTAAGTAAACAGGAGGACCCTAAGAGGGACATGCATGGATCGCCGCAGGAAGGGGAAAGGATTAAGATCCCCTGGGTAAACTGGGAGGGGAAATTAGAGGAGAAGGGATGGGGGTGGGGACATGAGGGTTCCAGATGGCTGAGTTGGGGGAGGAACAGAGAGAGAGAGAGAGCAATGAAAGAGATATCTTGACAGAGATACCATTAAGGGGATGGGAAGAAATCTGCAGCTAGGGAAATCCCCAGGAACCCACAAGGATGTCCCCAGCTAAGACTCATAGCAATGATAGAGAGAGTGTTTGAACTAGTCTTCCCCTACACTCAGATTGGTGACTACCCTATTTGTCATCATAGAACCTACATCCAGTGACTGATGGAAGCAGATGCAGAGACCCATAGCCAAGCTCTTGGCCAAGCTCCTGGAGTTCAGCTGAAGAGAGGGAGAAGGGATTATAGGAGTGAGGCAGGACAAGATCATTATGGGAAAAACCACCACAGAGACAGCTGACCCAAGCTAGTGGGAGCTCATGGACTCTGGACTGACATCTGGGGAGCCTTCATGGGACCCCACTAGGCCCTCTGAATGAAGGTGAAAATTGTGTGGCTTTATCGGTTTGTGGGTCCCCTGGCAATGGGACTAGGACTTATCTTGGGTACACGAACTAGCTTTTTAAAGTCCATTCCCTTTGGTGCAATGCCTTACTCAGCCTTGATGCAGGGAGAAGGGGCTTGGTCCTACCCTGACTTGGTATGCCAGCCTGTGTTGACTACCCAAGGGATGACTTACCACCTATGAGGAGTGGATGGGGGTGGGAGGGAGTAGGGGGGGAGTGGGAGAAGGGGAGGGGTGGAACAGTGAATGATATGTAAAATGAAAATTTTTTAAATAAATAAATAAATAATTTTTTAAAAAGTTAGACATGGGGTCCTTGTAAGATGTACTTTTAGTCCCAACACTGTTGAAGTAGAGACAGGTGGACCCCTGAGGCTCACTGGCCATTCTGGCTATTCTACTTGGGACTTTTAGGCCAACATAAGACTATTTCCAAAAAATGTGGATGGTACCTGAGAAATGACACCCAAGATTTACTCCTGGCCTCTGCATACACACACACACACACACACACACACACACACACACACACACACACACACACACCACACACACACACCATGGTGCCAAGTATTTATTTAATTTTCTATCTGATTAACAATTTATTTTTATATCTTTGTCTATAAATAACAAAAAAATGCAACTAAAAGTGACTTTAAAAATAAAGAAGGTCAGCCAGGCAGTGGTGATGCACGCCTTTAATCCCAGCACTCAAGGAGGCAGAGCCAGGTGGATCTCTGTGAGTTCGAGGCCAGCCTGGTCTATAAAGCGAGTTCTAGGAAAGGCACAAAACTACACAGAGAAACCCTGTCTCAAAAAACTTAAAAATAATAAGAAAGAAAGAAAGAAAGAAAGAAAGAAAGAAAGAAAGAAAGAAAGAAGAGAAGAGAAGAGAAGAAAAGAAAAGAAAAGAAAAGAAAAGGAAAAGGAAAGGAAGGTCCATTTTCACACCTTCCCAAATAAAAAAATAGAGTCACTTGAGAGGAGCTTCACAGTGTGGATCACTGTGCTATCCTTCATTCAGAGGTGGCTATGGTGGTTCAGGCAAGATGGCTCCAATACCCATCCACAGGCAGGAGAGGAGAGATGAGCATTTATTTCTTGCTTAGGTCATTTTTCCACCTTAAGCAAAAAAGAATTTCTCTAATTTCTGGTGGTCTTACCTGGGTATTGATTAGAAATAAGTCCATTCTCAAATTAATCACTGACAAGAGTAATAGAATTTTAACAAAGAATAAAGACCAAATTAGACAATGGGGTTGGTCTCAAGTTCAGGCTTCCCTGGAATACGAAGCTGGTGAATGATTGCCCAGTACCAGGCATCTGCACCTGTGTGGATAGGTAAGCAGGAATACTAGCCATTCTCACCCTCAGGTCACTGGGAGGTGGCAGGGAGAACCCCTGTGTCCATTGTCCACTTTCTTTTATTCTTCCATTTGTCTCCTCACCATTTTCCTTTGTTTTCTTTCCAGTCCCAGCTCCTCCTAAGGCACCAAGCACTCCCACAGACCACCATGGTTTCTCTTTCTCTGTCCCGTGTGAGAGTGGAGGCGGACCCTGATGGCTGGAGTCTCCTTGCAGTCGATGCAAAGCCTACACACACTAGCATCTTCAGACTTAGCTAACTGCAGTGTTATCCTGGCTCATATTCATCTCTATCCTGCTTTAGAAAACTTGCTTT
Source organism: Peromyscus melanophrys (assembly GCA_902168415.1). Taxonomy (NCBI): domain Eukaryota; kingdom Metazoa; phylum Chordata; class Mammalia; order Rodentia; family Cricetidae; genus Peromyscus; species Peromyscus melanophrys. The sequence continues at coordinate 57,401 of CABHPR010150498.1, read as the reverse complement.
TTCAGAAGTCCCTTGGTCTGGCTGAAAGGCACATGTATGTAATGATGTCTTTGTCTAGGAAGAGTGCAGCCTCTCACCACATAGCAGAATGCTACCACAGCTAGATAATTAGTCCAAAATGTGTTGGTGATGAATGGAAGTTGATGAACGAATGGTGTTGTCTAAAGTACTAACTGATACAACCTGCATGGTTTGTTTTAAGAGCTGTGTAAAATTCTAACTTACTAGAAGACTTATGTGGACAACTGGCAACAAACCCTATGATTTTCTCCATGGGAATAGGACATTTGTGTCATTTCATTCTCCAAAATGACTTAGCCAAATCTTGATTTTGATCAAAATTAATATTAATAACCATTGTAGCACGAACTGTTAGAAGGTCTTGTTAATAAAAACAAACCTGGAGCCAGGTATTGGGGTGAATGCTGAAAGACCAGAAAGACAGAACAGGCCACAGCTACCTCACCTCGGCAATTCCTCAAACTGGAAGCCTCTGAATCCTCATCCAAATGGATCTCAGATGAACTGCTACTCAAAAGTCTAAAAGCTTAACAGACTCTAGTTTCTGTTTTTCACACCTTTTATACCTTTCTGCTTCCTGCCATCACTTCCTGGGATTAAAGGCGTGAGTCACCATGCCTGGCTGTTTCCAATGTGGCTTTGAACTCACAGAGATCCAGATAGATCTCTGCCTCCAAAATGCTAGGATTAAAGGTGTGTGTGCCACTATTTTCTGACCTCTATGTCTATCTAGTGGCTGTTCTGTCCTCTGACCCCAGATAAGTTTATTAGGATGCGCAATATATTAGGGGACACAATATCACCACACACCATTATTTTTAATAATGAAAATTATGAGTGTGAATCAAGTGGTGTCTTGGGAAATGTAGGATCAGAAATTTAAGGTCATCCTGATTACATAGTGAGTCTGAGGCTATTCTGTGCCACATGAGGACTCTATTCAAAAACAAAACATAAACAACTAGTGTGATGAAAAATATAGCAAACTAATGGCAGCAATAGAATCTATCCTTCCATGATAAGACAGCCACTTTCAAAATATAAATGCACTGAATTCTCATTGCTACCTCCTTTCAAAAACCACTGCTACAAAATGGCCTGCCTTCAGGGCTCCATGTCATTTCACTTTGATCTATACTAAGTATAAGTGACTCTTAAGAATGTTATGTTCTATCTTAAAATTAAGCAGATAAATCTCACATCTCTTTTTACATTGTATCCCATTTAGTTTAATACACTGAAAAGACCCTGAAATTTTAAAACCTCCCTACCTTACCGCTCTGTTTTGTTTAACCTAACAGAAACATCATCCTGTTGTGACTATGATTTTTCTGCCACTAATTTTTCATACTCTAAAAAACACTTTGAAATTCTACCTGAACAGGCAGGAACAATGTGGGGAGAGTAATGAGGACTGCGGCAATGAAGCTAATGAGAAAGAAGACCCAGACAGACACACGGGGCCTTTTCTGTGGCTGCCAAATTGTTGTAAAAATAGAATTGTTGGCTTAAATTGAGTGTTTTTCATTAAGATTAGTTTCTGGCCAGGGCACAATGGTAAGGTAAGTACATCCCTCTCCTCCCCATTATGATGAACTTTATACTCCAGAAATGGTCACAAAACAAGCAGGGGGGGGGGGGATTCTGAATGTGAAAGCAAGATGGTTCTAGACCTGGACATGGAGTTCCCAATCCTTGATCTTGTTAAAGAAGACATACCAGTTTACTTCATTCTTCACCCAGATTATAAAGGATTCTCACTGGCAACATCACACAAGGCATCAGTGAGGAAGCCTGATTACCACCTCACCAGCTGGGAACCATCCTCTTCTATTCTGAGCTGAAACTCTACAGCCAGTCCAGTGATTTTTGAGTTCAGCCCCAAAGAAAACCCTTCTGTGTCCTCAGATGGCACAACAGAAGCCAGTGCGAGCTTGTGGAGGGCCACATATCCCAAGCAGACCGAAACACCAACACAAAGACTCTGAGAGTCTGAAGTCAGAGACGACAGTGGGCTGAGAAGTGTGTCTTATACCTGGACAGATGACTGCTTGCTAACATGGAAGAATTCAGTAGGATACTTAGTCTCCTAACACAGGGTACAAAATGTCCACATAGAAGTGAAAACCTTTCATCATACTAAAAACCAAGAGTGTCACAAGAAAATCACTTGATGCCAACATCTACCAAGACAAACAATATTATGGAATGATCTGTCAAAAATGTCAAGGCAACAGTCATTAAAATGCTATAAAAATCAATTGTATCTTGAAACAAAAAATAATCAGAAAACTTCCTACACAACCAGTTTGTGAGAAGCAGTTCTCATCATGGTCTAAATTGGGGAGAGCAAATCCAGTAAAAGGCTGCGTTCAAATCTGATCCTTTTGCTTTTGGCTTGATCCCCAAACTGTGTGGAGCAGCAGTTCTGTGGACCACTCTAGGAAATGCACTGAGAAGGATGAAATTTAAACTCGCTTTATCCCTGTACTATGAGCCAAATAAGTGAATACAGTCTTCAAATAGAATTAAAACACAGGCTCTACCCTCGTCAAAGAAGCTTCTTTTTGCAGCATTTGGTGATTAACAGAGACCCACTAGTGGTCAGTGTGCAGAGAACAAGAGACTTTGGGGTGTTCAGCCCATAGCACCCCTTCCTCCCAGTGATCAGGGGGTAATCTCAGAAGAGGGGGTGGAGAGATTTTAAGAGCCAAAGATGGTGGATGACTATAGCAAAACTGTTTTCAAGACGCATCAGGACAGTCCCACACATGAACTCATAGCAGCTGTAACTGCATGCATAAGACCTGTAAAAGGTCAAGCCAGGCCAAATCCCAGGATGGGGAGGCAGTCATGAAGCCCACCACTAGGTGGAGAGCCATTGGTAATTGACAGCTGCTTAGAGAGGGAGACTTAGTTTTCTTTAGGATCTCGTCCCTGAGAGCCCACCCATGCTGCGGTAGATGAATCCACGGGATTACTGGCAGCACTATGTGGATTCAGTGAGTTTGTGAAAGAACACTTGGAATTGGGGGAATAACCAGAGGATAAAAGGAGTTGGAGGGTAGAGTTGATCCAAACACATGATATACATGTATGAGACTCTCAAAAATAAAATAAAATGGTTGGGGGGGGGGGAGCTAGTTCTAGTCACCACTAGAGGGTAGCATATTAAAATTATGAATTATGAACATAGCTCATTGTGTATGCTTTTTTAAAAAGTTTCAGATGCTTCAAAACTTTTATGATGTGGATGTTTTAAGACATGAAACTGTCAAGGCAATAAAAGGAAGTCATTGGTGCCCTCTCCCGCTTGGTCTCTCAGTTTTATCAAATACTTGCTAGAACAAGCCAGTGTTCAAAGGCTGAAGAGTGTGGGCTCTGACACCTGGGAGTCAGGGTGGCAGCAGACACTTGTCCACACAGGGAGAGCAGAGCAGCCGTCCACGCAGGCCCTTCCTCTTTTCACTGCAGTTCCATCCAAGCCCTCAGCCTACCCAATGATGCTGTTCTTCCTCACCCCATCTGCCACTCCATGGAAACTCTCTGAAAACACTTCCCCAGCAGAATTTCTGACCAGTACTCTGTCAAGCTGATAGTCAAGATCAACCACCACACCGAGAAAACACAAAACAAACTAGGATTCGAGAGAACAACAGGGCAAGCCACGTTTGGTCATCTCATGAAAGGAAAGTGGGAAGACAAAAGCAGTCCCGTGAAGCAGCCAGTCTGAACACATCTTCCTTCCCCCTTCTCTCCTCCCTCTCCTTCTAACACGCAGCTCTTGCTTCTCTAAAGGCACCTGGAGGATGCTTTGGGTGGGTTCTGTTCCCCAGAGCAGCTGCAGTCCATGCAGTGGGGTGCTTTTCTTAGAGGGATGCTGACCGCTTTCACTAGAGTCCCTGAGTAGGTCCAGCATTGCCATCTCTGTCAGGAGTTGGATGCTTGCTTTTGCATCTTTACCTGGCTGGAAGTAATTACCTGAAGGTGATACAAGAGGGAGTTGCTGTGACTGAGCTGCAACCTGACGTTTCCTCCTTTGCAGCGGGGGTGGGGGGGGGGGGGGGGGGGGGGGGTGGAGGTGGGGGAGTGGGGGTGGGATCTGAGTCAGTCCTGTGGTGATATTTTATTTGTATGTTAATAAATAAAGTTTGCCTGGAGATCAGAGGTCATAGCCAGCCATAAACAGAAATCAGGCAGTGGTAGCACACAGCCTTAATCCGATCACATGGCAGGCAGAGTCTCTGTGTGGTCAAGGACACAGCTAAGCATGGTGACACACGCCTTTAATCCCAGTACCAACCATAGAGACCTGGAGGTCTGTATAGACAGGCAGTGACAAGGAAGTGAGATGGCTGGGTTTAGAGCCAATGAGAAGGCAGAACAGGAAGGCAATAAAGGCACAGGTTAGACAGGAAGAGGCTCTCTTGGGAAACAATGGCAGTGTGGTGAGCTAAGGTTAGTTTGGTGGCTATCACTATTGCTCTAATTTCTACTGCTATTACCCTTGTATTTGGCTCTGTGTTTCTTATTTAATAAGACTGTTTATAAATTCATCTACACAGTCCCCCCATGATTTCTGAAATGGTACTTTCTAAGCATCCACCTCATATTGAATGGGTTTTGAGGCTGGAAATCTTCAAAACACAGACTAGCCTTGCTGTCACAATCACAATTGGATTTGTCAAATTCCTGGCATCAGGTACTGGGAAACTTGTTTACAATGTCTTATTTCTTCTGTAGAACAACACTGTGGATAGTTGTTACTACTGTGCCCATTTTACAGAGCCTGGACATGAGACATGGTAGAGCAAATTACCATGAAAATAGGTGGGGAACAGTCTGTCTAAGTTAAGGTTTCTATTGCTGTGAAGAGACACCATGACCACTGAAACTCTTTATGTGGGAAAACATTTAATTGGGGCTGGCTTACAGTTCAGAGGTTTAATTCCTTATTATGGGAGGAAGCATGGTGGCATAAAGGCAGATATGGTGCTGCAAAGATAGTCCAGTGTTCTACATTTGGATTGGCAGGCAGCAGGAAGAGAGAGACACTGGGCATGGCTTGAGTATTTGAAACCCTGAAGCCCGCCCCCAGTGACACACTTCCTCCAACAAGGCCATATGTCCTAATCCAAATATTGCCACTTCCTATGAGCCTATGGGGGCCATTTTCATTCAGATCTCCACAGTTTCTCAAAAACAGCCCAAGCTCAAGTGCAGGTTCCTATGCTCTGCCACAATTAATTCACAGAGACTCATTTCCAGTGAGTGTTTGTGTGCTGGGCTTGAGCAGTCTTACAGTGCGCATCTATTTCCTTTTTAATGTTCTAGTGCTCTAGGAGAGGGGGACAGAGGCGGATCAGTGGCCATATCTCAGCTACAGAGACTGCAAACTGAGATAAGGCTAATGGCGAGGTACATGTCAAACTGAGTCAAACTTCCATGTTCTCTTTACTACAGTGAATCAGAGTCCATCCACCAGAGTCTCTGTAGACAAGAAAAATAAGCAGAAACTATATCCAAAGGACCATTCCCCAGACATGTTATTTTTGTTCACATTAGAGACTGGGGTGTCACTTCAGATCTGTATTAAATTATCTTTCCAGAATATCAAGGCCTTTACCTTACTTACCAATGATTTAAAACTCCATCCTTACAAGATTGTCCTGAACAACCATGGAAACATGAAAGGGGAATGAAGTCACTGGAGAGAGAGAGAAGACTGATATTCCTACCTTGGAGAGATGACCAGGACAAGGGCTGGGTTGTATATTATTGTCAGTAGTGGCATCTGAGATGATTCTGTATGATACATGAATACATTCTTTTTTATTTTTCTTTCTTTTATTGAATATAGATTTTTTTTCCACAAAATATATTCTGGTTTCCTTCACCTTCCTTCCCATTGGAATCCACACTCTTTTCATTTCTCCTTAGAAAACAGACATCTAAAGAATAATAATAAAACAAAACAAACTGAAACACAGGAATTCCCTAAAACCACAAAACCAGATACCATACTATATATGCACAAAGCTTTTGGGCGTTACCAACCAATATCTGATTATATTTAGGGCCCACTCCGTGAGGAGGAACCTCAGTACTGCTCAAGTGGTCAAGACCCAGAGATCTGATAGGCCACAGACCTAGAAGAAAACCAAATACTATGTTCACAGATAGTTCTTATAAGGGATGTTTGTGGTTGTATATTAATCTCATCGGCAATTAAGGGAAAAATCAAGTGTGTAAAATCTGTAATTTCTGGCATTGTTTCTTAGAGCAAGGCTAATGTTGAAGGAATGAGTCTGATCCAAACAATAGCTTTGAGTGAATAATATTATAATTGAAAGAGATGGAAAAGTGCTGACAACATGTATAAAACATTAGAGTTGGGATTCATATGAATCTCTCACACACTGATAGAGGAATCAGATGATGACAGAGGTTCCAGATTATTTCCTTGTTCAGAAATGGGCTAGCTTTTGACTTGAGGGATGTGGGGGTCCCTGCAAATGCTATGATTGGCAGAGAAGTGAACCATGAAAGACAAGCAGGAAACCCAGTTCAGCATGACTTAGTTAGCTAGGCTGGCTCAAACTTTTGGAGTCTGACCCCAAATGGTATATTTTTGACATATTTAAACAGAGTACACCTTTGGGAAAAGGATCCCCATGGCAGTTATCACAATAAAGCTTAAAGCATGACTACATTGAAACTCCTCTGCAAAGTACCTGTGACCTCTTCCACATGAATGGGTTCTATTGACTGAGAAACCATGCTCAGGGTAAGGGAGAGTCAGGCTATAAACAACATGTACTCCAGCCTTCTGGACAGAACAGGTGTAAATCCTTTTCACTGAAGAGAAAAGCTCATGTGTTTAACATTTCTTGTTGCTCTAGTGCAATCTGTGAGCACAGAGACCATGTGTCCTTATGTAGTGTGAATCCTAAATTGTCTTATAATAAAAACACAGAGCCAGATATCAGGGTGAAAGCTGAAAGATCAGAGAAGCAGAACAAGCCACAGCCACCACCTCTTACCTCACCAGCTCCTCAGCCTGAAAGAGAGCGAGTTCCTGTCTCCTCACACTTTATATTCCTTTCTCTGTCCAGTTATACCACTTCCTGTCTCAACCTTCCTAGTACTGGGATTAAAGGTGTGAGATCCCAAGTGCTGGAATTAAAGGTGTGTGCCACCACTGCCTGGCCTCTGTGTTTAATCTAATGGTTTGTTCTGTCTTCTAATCTTCAGGCAAATTTTATTGTTCAAAATATCACCACATCCTTCTATCTCTTCCCATTTCTAACTTTTTTTTTTTAAAAAAATAGTGGCTTTAATAGAGGCCATGGTTGAATGCATTGCCTCCATGGCCAGTCTGATTGATATAGGCAAGCATAAGAGAATGATAAGAATAGCTAACAGAGGCCAAGGAAAGGGGAAAGTCATTGAAACCGTGAGAGATTTTATCGATCTTTTTGTGTAAATCAATAGTTTGACCATCAGTAGTATGGGGCACGTCTGACACATGAAAGCAACACATGCCAGGAGATTGTTGAGAAGAAACAAATAATCTACGGTAGCTCTACTGTGCATCCACTTTGGTAAGCAACACATCAGCCATTTCCTTCTTCATCTGTACACCCATCATTCCATTATTAGAGTTTTATAAAGGGTACTTAATTATGCTAAAATCCATATCATTATGTTTGGACTGCTCAGTTAGATTTGTCCAATCAAAATATCTCCCATTCAAGTCACTAAATATTTGTACACTATCTTTTATCCAGACAACTAGTCCTAAAGGATAAAAACAATCCTTAGCATGGCAAAACAACATCATAATGTCTTGTATTACAGATGTGCCTTTTGCTCTCCCCTCCAACAACCCTGACAAAAGGCATTTGGATTTTGTGTGGACAGTCTGAGAATTAGCATGCCATACAGTCAGTAACATAACAGCATCATTTTTGAGTCAATACTATAGTGTCCTTGCTGTTTCCCCAAAGTCTCAGCTTCATGAGTTAGTCTTGGTTTTCCCAAGTCATCAGATTATTCTTCCTATGGGGCATCTCCTCTTGATGGGTTTGCCCTCTGTCTTTAGATGTTTCATTTGTCTGGTGGTCTCTGGTGTTCTGTTATGGTTGGATACAGTGAAGTGGGAGCCATCTGGGCATTTGTACATTTCCTAGAAAGAAATAAGCATAACCTCACCTCCATGTTAGAACATTGGGCCTTTTCCACTGATTAACACATACCTTAAGTTGTGTTTCCTTTAGGGAAAAATGATTTTGGGAAACAGAAAAAGCATTATCCTTTAAAGTGAAAAAAACAAATCTTAAAAGTTTAAAGTTAGCATAGCTAAATATAGCATAGTTCCAGTGAGTGCCTGTGTGCTGGTCTTGAACAGTCTTGTAGGGTGAATCTATTTTCTTTTTAACGTTCTACTGCTCTAGGACAGCACAAACAAAAGGTAAGCTCAGGGGCAGCTGAGACCTAGGTCATGCTGCTCGTGGCAGGCCTTCGCTCACCATTCCTTGGTATTCAGGTGTTGTGTTCAAACCCAGGCAGCAGAAAGGCCAAGGCGCTGGAGGGCTTTGAGTTCCAGTCAGATTGCTTGGGAGGGTGAGCCCCCAAAACGCATGGCTAGCCTGGGTCAAGTAGTCACAGAGTCCCTTTGCCCAGCTCTGCCAAGACCTGCCAAGATGTGTCCAGCAGAGTTTTATTTTTTCCTCTCTCATTTTTTTCTTTTTCTCTTTTCTTCTCCTCCTCCTGAGAGGGTCAAGCAATGCATTACTGTACTACAGCTTGTAAAATAGCTGACAGCGATTTTATCTCCCCTTTCATGGGCCCTCTTTACATTAGTCTCTGTGAATATTAGGTTGCAGAGCTATGAATATTTGTTCCTCTTAACAAACATCTCAAAAATCATATAAAATGCTTCATCTCAAAGCACTGAGAAGCAGCCATATTAATTCCATTCTCTCACTTACAGTCACTACCCCTTGGGTAAGAGGTTCAAGTTTCCTAATTTTCTATTTAAAGACAAATTTCTTACCTTCTCTGAGGACTGAGCCTCTCATGTTGGATGCCTGGTGTGGGGGTCCCTGCAAACACTATGCTGTCAGGGAAATAAACCATGAGAGGCAAGAAGGAAACCTCCTTCAATATGACTTAGTTAGCTGGGCTGGTTCAAACTATGAAGTCTGAGCCCAAACAGTTTGTTTTTGACATATTTAAACACAATGTACTTTGGAGAAAAGTTCTCCCTTGACAAATATCACAACGAAGTTTAAGGCATGACTACAGTGAAACTCTTTTGCAAAGTACCTGTGACCTCTTCCTTAAGGATGGGTTCTGTTGACTGAGAAACAACGCTCAGGATAAGAGAGATTCAGGTGAAGCGTAGCTCTGCAGAATAGCAAAAATTACCAGGCTATAACCAACATCTACTCCAGGCTTCTAGATGGAACAGGTATAAATCTCTTCCATCAAAGAGAAAATGTTTAACATTCTGGTTTCTCTAGTACTATCTGTGAACATAAGGACCTCATATCCTCCAGGGGTGATCTATTCACACTGGTGATCTAGTTAGCTTGACTGTACAGTGAACGCTTTTGACTGAATCAAGAGGGACCCCGATGGTAACTGTGGATCCCTAGAAGGCCTCGGAGATATCACAATGAACCAGAGAATCCACACATATGAAAGACGTTGTTAAACGTTGACCTAAGATACCTTAGCAGTGGATGTAGGACTGCTTTGCAGAGCAGGGAAATTAGGTTGTGATAAACTAAGAACTTCTTGAATTTGAACTAATTGGTGTGAAGGTTCCATTCACACAGAGGTACTTGTGCTCAGAAGCCCCCCAATCAAACAACAAAAATATAATGACTTACTTTGCGGTGACAGTTGAAAAAGTCTCTCTCTCTCTGTAGCCCAAGCTGCCCTCAAACTTACAAAAATCCTTGTCTCCAACTTCTGGCATGATGGGATTACAGGCATGAGCCACCGCACCTGGTTTACAGTCAGCATTTTTATTTATTTATTTATTTATTTGGTTTTTTTGAGACGGGGTTTCTCTGTCTTGTTTTGGTGCCTGTCCTGGATCTCGCTCTGTAGACCAGGCTGGTCTCAAACTCATAGAGATCAGCCTGGTTCTGCCTCTCAAGTGCTGGGATTAAAGGCGTGCGCCACCGCCGCCCGGCTACAGTCAGCATTTTTAATATTGCCACTCCATATCCATCCACGCAGATGTTTCCTATTGGTACAAGTTAAATGTCCAGCTTTTTGAGAAATTTCACCTGTTTCACCAAGAAGCCACCCTCAGGGGTCGTGAGCAGAAGCTAATTAGTTCCTCTGCTACATAACACTCTCGTTCTAATAACCTTACATACACCTCTGGTTTTTAAAAAGTAGATTTGTATGGGCTAAGGATATAGCTAGGGGAGAGCACTGGATTGGCATCTCAAGGCCTGGGTTACATTCTTAGGACAGAAAAGAAAGAAATGAAACAAAAAAGATTTGTAAATATCTTTTTAGATGGAAATTGTTTTTGTGATAACTTTGTTCACTTAACACATAAGCTGTATGCACGCACCACAAGCAGCTTTCATTTTGTTGTATGTACTTCTGCCTTGACGTCTGCCCATCTCCTTGTGTTCGATCTTGGTCTTATTGGTGCACTTGGTGCAGAAAGAGCTGACAGATTCGGGAAGTCTCTCTCTCTTGTCCAGATGGGACTCTCTTGTCCAAATGGGAAGTGCGAGGCCGGTTGGGAGCTGTTATCCAGATGGGAAGTCCGAGGCAAGATGGCAGCTCTTTGTCCAGAAGGGAAGTCCAGGGCAGGATGGGAGGTGGGGCAGAAGCAGCTTTCAATACTTTACATATCTCTAGTCTTTCAATGCCACTGAAAATGAAGCCTTAGTCACTTGAGTTGTAGTTACAAATTTATAAAGTGGAAATGTCATGATTCTTATCAAAAGTTTTTGGTTCTAAACTGTCACCTATTTCTACTAGTGTTTAGAGAATCCCAAACAGAAAAAGCCACAAGAGATTGTAAATTGTAAATATAGGTACACAGAGTTCCATTTATTATGGATAAAGGTCCCAGGTAAAGATAAATTATGATGCAATGAGAGTTTGTCACTGTTTGAATCAGGATTGTGAGGAGGTCACTGTATCTTCTGTCAGTAGCTAGGACGTTCTCTGCCTACAGGTATCTTGATGAAGAAAGTGGATTCAGAACACCCAAGAGTGACTCTTGAGCCACACAGTTACTATGACGCCATAGCTGTCACCTGTAGTAGAGAGATGCCGCTAAACAACAACGGTGAGGAAGGCGTGGGGACATGGCACCCGAGAGACAGGACGGCTCTGGGCATGATGGGCTATTACTAGCTTCTTATTACTAGCTTCTCCAGCCTAGAAGATGGGGCATTCATGGTCATCCAAAATCCACTTTAAAGTGGCTATTACGCAAAAGTTACTGATGAGTATGATAAATGTTAGAGATGCCTCCAATCACATCCTCGACATTGTCCATCTTCCCCATAATGACTGGCATTCTGTCCAGAGCCAATTCACCTGCTTGCAGCTGTGGGACCTTAAATAAGTCATGAAAACTAGAGTCCCCAACCAAAATGGTGACAAAGGGCTGAAAGGCTAGAGGGACAATCACTCCTCGTGCTTGTTGTCCCTGGGTCTACGTGAAGAATTCTGGGGTTTACAGCGTCTCATGAACAGCGTGACTTCAAGATGGCAGCAAGTCTCAGGGCAACACTGAAGCTCACTGAAGGCTCTCTCTTGTGCAATGTCTAAAGGAGCCACGAGATGGCGCCAGATGGCAAATTCTACTTCTGTTTACATCCAGGGAAAACGGAACAAAACAGGACAGACACGAGTATGCCTCTACAACAAGCAGCCAAGAAATCCTTTCCTTTTTTTTCCATAAATATTTCCAGCCCGAGTTTAACTCATGAAACATCGTTGGGAAAGGGGGTCCAGAAACCTTGAGAGAGCTGAGAAAAACAGAAGAAGACTAAGGGAAAAGATTGGGTGGCTGGGTTTCTCCGTGAATGCTGCATGTAACCAGCAAAGTAGCACAAGTGTGAAGTCACCACAACCGGATTCAGAAATCATCAGTTCGCTGGCTTTTACTTCCCACTCACGAGGAGGCTTAATTGTTTGCGTCTTTAATGGTTTCATCCATAAAATGGAGATGGTCATTCCTTATCTGCCATGATGCTTAGGTCAACTTCCTACTCCACAGCCAGTCTGTGAAAGTACCCATCCAAGTGATACCATATTTAGATGTCAATGTCCTCTCCATATGCATGGGCAGTATGATTTAAGCAGAATGAAAGAGACCGTAGAACTCAGCCATGTATCTATCCTGCATTCTACTCACAGCCATCTTTTGACCTACCAGCATCCTAGCTGCCTCCTTCCTGCTCTTCCTCCCTATGTCCACTGCACCCAACTGCCTGAATAAGCAAATCCCTTGACTCTTCTGCCTACATCCCTCCAACACCTACTTTCTGCCTGGAGAATGAAATCCACACTCGATCCTGTGAGTCACCAGGCCTTCATGATCTGGCCTCAGCCTGCTGCTGGCTGACTAACACTGTTTTGGTAGAGCCATGATCAGGATGAGGACAAAGTCTGCATGCTATAAAGAGAAACGGGAAGGCAAAAGGAACAACCCTGAGGCCCAGATAGCTCGGGCTTGGACGCCATCGCTGATTGCCTGCTTCACGGCTCAAGGCTTTGGCCTAATGTGATAAAAAAGCAACTCTAGTTGATGAAGTGACCACAGGCAGGCTTCTGTTTCAAGTTCCTAAAAGATGTACATGTAATGCGCCGCCTCTCAGCTTCTCGAAGTTTATCTTCTGTATGTCCCCCTTTACCACATCCCAGGTGCTACAGATAGGGGCTTTAAAAGTTTTCCTACCCAAGACTCCTTTTCACTCAAAAATTTTCATGGCTCCAGGTCACAGGAACATGAAATAGGTATACAAATTAAACATTTACTGATAATAAATCATACAGAAATTTGTCTTCAAATGATTCTTTGGAATACATAAAGTTTTGCCATTCATTAAAGATAAAAGCAAAGTTACATACAAATGGGATATATATGTTAATTTATTTTTATGTAAAGAATTAAGTCTGGGTTGAATATTTGATACTGCAGGAGATCAGGCATCTTTAACACTTTTCAAATCACCAGATAGTTTTGAGTAATATTTTTAAATTTTATTTATATGTATATGAATGTGCATGTATCTCTGTCTGACTGAATGGCATGGGAAATGGTTCAGAGGCCAGAAGAGGGCATCAGATCCCATGGAGCTGGAATTACAGACAGTTGTGTGCCAGGAACTGAAGTCAGATCTTCTAAGAAAGCAGCAAGCCCTCTTAACTATTGAAACATCTCTCCAGCCCTGATGCTTTAATTTTACAATCATCAATGCTAGCACAGAATGCAACACTGATCCAGAAGAAACCTGAAGTAATAATTCGATGCTATAATAGATTTACTAATAAACTTACATGTGGCATATTAGGTTACACAAAGCGAGATTTACCTAAAGGAACACTGCCTTCAATACAGCAATATACCGACCCGGCCTGTTAGGAACATTGTATTAAGTTCCACATCTCACTTTAAAAACCAAATCCTTCATTTCTTCCACTTTCTAAGAAACGGTACTTGATTCAACTATGAGGCATTGAACTTTTCCCACCCTTGTGGTATATTTTATTTGTGGTCTAATAAATAAAGCTTGTGTGGAAATCAGAGGAAAAAGCTAGCCACTCTATTAAACATAGAGGTCAGGCAGTGGTAGCACATGCCCTTAATCCTAACATTCTGGAGGCAGAGATTCATCCAGATCTCTGTGAGTTCAAGGTCACACTGGGAACAGAGCCAGGCGTGGTGGCACATGCCTTTAATCCCAGCACTAACCATGAAGGTCTGGAGCTCTGTACAAACAGACAGGAAGTGATAGAGCTGGGCAGAAAGAGGAAAGCGATGTAGCTGGGTGGAGAGAGGAAGTGAGATGGCAGGGACAGAAAGGATATAGGCGTGAGTATACGGGAAGTAGCTCTCTCTTGGCTGAGGATTTCCTAGGATAAGAACTTGTGGCTGTGGCTTATTCTATCCCTGTGATCTCTCGGCTTTCACCCCAATATCTGGCTCTGGGTTTTTTATTAATAAGACTTTTTAAGATTCATCTTACACACCCTAAATTTTCTCTCCTGATCAAAGCTGTCACATCTTCACACTCCTGCAATACAGGGCACATTCATTTAGTTTTGAAATATCCATTCCCAGCTTCCCTCACAAGTTAAAACAACTCTTTGAAGTCAAGGACTGTGTTTTACTTATTGAAGCAACCAGTACATATTTACTAAATAGTAATATAGTGATGCCTGCCATAGGCAAGCCAGGCAGAGCACTTGGTTGAACTGAACCCGTAGGAATGAAGGAATTTAGAGGGGACTTCTAGTCTCATGGAACTCAAGCCACAGTATGGCAGAGGACATTCGTGGCATCTGGAAAACAACGTGATACAGAAAAGAAACAGTTTAGGGATACAATGAGACAGACAAGCCCAGTTCACGTAGATTTGGAAGCCCATTCCATCTCCTACTTAATTCACCTGGATTTCAATAATGGGAACATTTAGGTGTAGTCTTGAATTAGTTACCTACCTGTTGCTGTGATAAAATTTCCTGACAAAAGAAACTTTAGGGAGATGTGCTGGTTACTTTTTTGTCAGCTTAATACAAGCTAGAGACATCTGGGAAGAGGAATGCCCATTGGGAAAATGCCTCCATTTGATTGGCAGGCACGTCTCTAGAGCATTTTCATGATTGATGTGGGAGGGCCCAGCTCACTGTAGGCAATGTCGCCACTGGGCAGATGGTCCTGAGCTGTAAGAAAGCAGACTAAGAAAGCCGCAAGGAACAAGTGATGCATTTCTCCATGGCCTCTGCTTCAGTTCGTACCTCCAAGTTCCTGTCTTGAGTTCTTGCCCTGACTTCCCTTGGTGAATGATTGTGAACTGAAATGAACCCTTTCTTCCCCATGCTTTTGGTCCTGGTATTTAGAGAGCAAGAGTGACTCTAACTAAGGAAGAATGGGTGTATTTAGGCTTAAAGTTCCAGAAGGGATCCGGTCCGTCATGGCAGGGAAGGCTTGGCAGTGGAAGCATAGGGTAGCCTGGTAACCAGGATGCTGGTGGATTCGTCCACACACAGGAAGCAGAGAGGACAGGAAGTGGGCCAAGTTATGAAACCCAAAAGCCAGCTCCCAGTGATTTACTTCCTCCAGCCAGTCTGCGTCTCCGTGAGGTTCCAAAACCTTCCCCAGAAGAACCAGCTGGGGACCAAATATACAAACACATAAGCCCATGTGAATATTTCCTCTTCAAACCACACCAAGCTCATTAAGATGTCAATTTTGATCTAAATGTGTTAGAGTGTTAGAGCTACATATTTGTTCATCTCTGGGCACACCAGGCTTGTCTTTTAGTTACCCTGTCAATTTTCCCCTCAGACTAACCTCTAACTTAGTTCCCTACCCAGAAAGCCATCTAAATTACAGGAGTTTTTTGTTTGTTTGTTTTTTCATTTTAGGATCATAGATGGTGGAAACAACAGCCAAAACCACTTACAAGTCAATCCCGTCTGGGTCCCTGACTTACCATCAAACCATGCTCTGTGTGTGTGTGTGTGTGTGTGTGTGTGTGTGTGTGTGTGTGCGCGTGCAGGCGTGTGCGCGTGTGTCCCTTACCCAGGTGTGTCCATATACGCACTCATACACAGAGTCATTTAGCTTTTGTCCACTGAAAAGCAGGAATAAACATTTTTGATTTAGTATGTGAAAGCAAAATTTAAAATACCGAAGAAAGTCTAGTTGCTGAATTTGGGGTACAGGAAAGATAATCCAACAGTGTGTCTTTCCAAACACTAATTCAACAAATACCAAGAAATGTCTTTCAGAAAATAAGAAAGAGATAAAAGGTGAAGTAAAAGGAGACTCTAGATTGCCCCTAAGCAAAGACAAAGACCCTATGCTCACAAAATATCCCAAAATAAAGGATGAAATATTTCAAGAATATTCTAGAACACAGTGGGATACCTGATTTCACTAAAAATTAAGAATCTATTCATTAGTATTTTTATTTGTAATTGATGCCATGTTATAAACTTATATTTACTTTTCAAAGCAAAGAGATAGGAAGTCTTCAGAGACAAGCACTGTGAGTAAATATAAAACTGGAAAACAATGGGAGCAAATGGAATTTTCTGGGCATGTGGAGGAAGGACCATTGCTTCTGGCTGGACAGCCCCTGTCTCCGTGCATGCTACAGGAGACTGTGCCAGTTAGCAGCCTCGGAGTCTTACGAAGGATACTAGCTAGCTGGCAAATGTCTAGGAAAACTGAAAATAAGGGTGGGGAAACAGAAGAAACGGGGTCCAGAATCTCTGATGTAGCTGGTTTGTGGCCATCACCAAACATGAGGTGCCACAGGCTCAAGGCACCCTATGTCCCTCTGGAGTGTTCACGAGAAAATTTAAAGGCCAAGAGGCATCAAATGCCATCATGAGATCACTACACACAGCAGCTGCACCACCAATATTAAGTAGGTCAGTTAATAGGCCGAGTTTCCATATTAGAAACACACCAGAATGACCTCAGTGACCATGGCAAATGTCACTAGGGCTCATCTTTAAGTTCTTTAGGACCATCTTTAAGTTCTTGTCCTGATTTGGGCATAGAATGATACAGTTCCCTACCACCAGGCAGCTGAGAAGGGCAGTGAGGCAAGTTCTATCCCACAAATGGACCAGAGAGACCTGTGTCCTTTTCAGACTCAAACAGGAGAACCTCTGTGTAATTATGGAGTTTCTCTCTTCCTTTTCTGTGAGGAGTATGGAGCCGGGTTAATGGAGGTGGTGGAAACACAAGAGCTGAGCCCCTGGAAGCAGCAACAGACTGGGAGAATGCTGATTTACAGCAGATACTGAGTTATCAAAAATCACGTGTATGTAAGCAGGTATACACGTGGGCTGGGGAGATGGCTCACTGGTAAAGTTCTTGCCAAAAAAATATGAGGATATGAGTTCAGGTACCCAGCTCCCCCCGAAAAAAACAGCCAAGGTCAGTCCCTACCTCTATCATCTCAGCCCTGAGGAGGTGGAGAGAGGCAGATCCCTGGAGCACACTGGCCTGTAGATGAAATTCTAAATGGTCTTATTAAATAAGAAACACAGAGACAGATGCAGAGTTAAAAGCCCAGAGATCAGAGCAGTAGCCAAGAGCTAAGACCACCTTATCTTACCACTCACTGCCATCCTTCCCCTGAGAGAGACCTTCTTCCTGTGTCCTGTCTCTTTATTGTCTTTCTGTTCTGCCTTCTTATTGGCTCTAAACCCAACCACATGATTTCTTCATCATTGTCTGTCTATACAGACCTCCAGGTCTCTATGGTTGGTACTGGGATTAAAAGCTCAGATCACTTTGTTTTGGATGTGTCCTTGACCACAGAGACTGTGCTTGCCATGTGATCAGATTAAGGGCATGTGCTACCACCACCTGACTCCTGCTTATGGCTCGCTGTGACTTCTGATCTCCAGGCAACTTTATTAACATACAAGTAAAATCATATTTCAGCACAAATAAAATATCACCATATTTCCTCTTCTATTCTAATAAAAAGAAAAAAGTTATAACTAATATGAGAAAAACTATATACAATAAGTACAATAACTATATACAATATATACAAGCAATAAATAGCCACCTAGTTGAGCTCAGTTGATGAGCTCTAAACTTAGTGAGAGACTCTATTTCAAAAAAATAAAGTGCAAGGGTTGAGGGAAAGGCTCAGAGGACACAAGCTACGGACCTGAATTTGGAGTCTCAGCACTCACGTAAAAGCTGGGTGTTCCTGTGGGTGTCTGTAACCTCAGCACTAGGGAGAGGGGGCCAGGGATTGCCATCTGGTCTAGTGAGTCAGTGAAGAGACCCTGTCTAAACATTGAAAAGATAAAATAAAAAACAAATAAGGTGGAGAGTCACAGGGAAGGTAGTTCAACATTAGCTCCATACTCACACACGGATGCACTCATTCTCCACACAAGTATATGCCACATGCACAAATAAGCTGGAGAACAATAGGAGACACCCAGTATCAACTGCTGGCTGCCATGTGTACCTGTACACACACACACACACACACACACACACACACACACACACATACACACACACACAATAAATTCCTGTTGAACAGCCAAGACATTGGTGGTTTAACTTGGTTGGTTCGTGAGTCTAGCTCTCTCTGCCCTGTCAGACTACACAAGCACAACACAGTTTTCTTTTTGTTTACAGAGCTTCAGCTCAACATAAAAAGAATGTCACTGGTTGTCACTAGTCTCCTTTAAGCCACAGTTTTACACTCCCTGCCCCACCCAGTCTATCCAGTATATCAAGGCCAGAGGAATCTTTTTTAAAGATGAAAATTATTCTTAAAATTGGAAATCCTGTTTAACCAAATGTAGGGTATAACCCCAGTTCTTCATTTCTTCTAGATAAATGTTCCTAAATACTTGTGTTGTTAGTCCACTCTTGAGCACAGTCATTCATCAGCTTCATGTGTATCAGGAGTGGATCTCTTTCATCCAAGGCCAAGCTCATTGCTATTCTAGACAGAATTACATGTTGCTTTAAGTCTTCTCAGAAAAGGCAGGGGATCCTGACACCTGACCTGTCATTAGATGTGGAGTTCATATTAAAAAGGCACACTCTGCTCTGTGCTTTGCAAGAAATTCCTGAATTCAGTCCCTCTGGTGCAAGTGTATTTGATATGCTTAAAATCTAGTTTTCCTATGCTATCACTGCATAGCAACACAACTATACACTGACCATTACCAGCCTGGTGGCCCCATGCTAACCCTTTGAGAGATATTTGATTTAGTTAGCCTTGTATCTCTTGGTGTTACAAATTCTTACACTTAGTTTACAAACAAGGAGACCAAGGCCCCACTGCAAATCTACACAGTGTTAATACCAAGATTAAAACCTGGTTCTGCTGATTGGAGAGCTCATGGGTTTGGTCACAGAACTCTGCTCACTTCTCACTAAGTAGGGACTTAGGACAGTCACAAACATGGTGCAAAATAATTCTTCACCCCAGCCAGATATGCTTATGTCCTTGCTGTTCTGATTAAAGGTCACAAAAGGTACAATACAGAAGGTAACACGGTTTTCCTATTCTTTGCTGGGAATCCTCTCAGCCCCTTTCTTGTTTTCTGTGCTAATGAGCTGTATTATTCACTCTCCACTCCCAGTGCTGATGATGTAACCAAGACCATGTGCACACTGGACAAGGGCTGCACCACTGAGCTACAGCCAGCCTGTTGCACACTTTCGCTGCAAGAACCTGGCTGCTGTTTCCTAGGTGCACTAGAGTCTTCTCTGATAATTTTCGCTAGCACTGAATATAAGTACACAGCATAGCTGCTCAACCCTAAAGCCTTGTTTTCTTCTCTAAATTAAACTCTTTCAAATCCCCCTACAGTCTCTCCCTAAGGGAGATCATGTGACCTTCTGTCTTTAGACATCATCTATATTCTTGAATGCCCAAATTGCATCGTAAGTCTAACCCTCTTTTGAGAATACTATACTTATTAACTAAATACTTGTTTCCTAGAATGCTTACCATTGCTGCAGTAAACATCCTGACCAAAAGCTACTTGGAGAAGAAAGTGTTTTATTTCATCTTACAGCTTACAGTCCACCATGCAAGGCAGGAGCTCAAGGCAGGATTTGAAGCAGAGGCCATGGAGAGGCTCTGTGATTGTTTGATGGGGGCAATCTGGATTAAATCTCTGCTCTGGGGAGGAAGTACTTCTTCTGGTGTGAAGAAGGGAAATGTGTGGTGCCTTTTATAAACGTAAAAACCCTCCATGAAGATGTCCCAGAAGGGATGGGTCCTGCCCCCTTCTTCCTGCTGTTCAGTCACCCCTGTGCCTGAGCTGGGAAAGCCTACTAGTGCCTTCGACAAAGTCTCAGTATCCAGGACAGATAGATGGGACTCCAAACTGAGATGAAAAGAAAGAACCTCCAGCTCGCTCCTGCAGATCCAGAAAGCCCCATTCCTGTTTCTTTCTCCAAACCCCGCCCACTCAGAGAGTCTCTGAATGAAGGCAAGGAGCAAAAATGCCCAGTTCCACATTCTTGGCAGCTAAGGCAGCTTCCTCCCCTGAAGTTGCCAGATGCCCAAGTCCCCACCTAAAGCAGTCAGTTTTTGGACCATACTTGAGCACAAACCCAGTTTGTGGGGGACATGTCATCATCCCTTGCCTACAACCTATATAATCTCCCTGCTTTAGTTCAGGCATCTGGCTTCTCTGGCCTTGATCTCTGGAACTGAAGAACCAGCCTAGGAATCACTGTGCTTAAATAAATCTGTTGTTATATGTAGCTAGAGTTTTCCTGCCTGGCCCACAGTCAGGACAAATCTCTTTCACCTGCCAGTCTCACAGCCGTTCAGAACCAACCAAGTAAACACAGAGACTTATATTGCTTACAAACTGTATGGCCGTGGCAGGCTTCTTACTAACTGTTCTTATAGCTTAAATTAATCCATTTCCACAAATCTATACCTTGCCATGTGGCTCGTGGCTTACCGGCATCTTTACATGCTGCTTGTCCTGGCGGCGGCTGGCTGTGTCTTCTTTAACCTTCCTGTTCTTTTCTCCTCTCTGTTAGTCCCGCCTATACTTCCTGCCTAGCCACTGGCCAATCAGTGTTTTATTTATTGACCAATCAGAGCAACACATTTGCCATACAGAACATCCCACAGCAGTTATACATTTTCAATTCAGCGTGATCTGGCTTACTGCACTGGTAGAGAAACCTATTATGGGGTATGAAGCAGAAAATCTATTAAAAACCTAGTAATCAGTCTACAATTATTGGCCTCTTAATAGTCAAATTCTCCCTGGTTCTTTATGATTAATTACAATTCTAGCATAAAAACTCCCAGAACCACCCCCCACACACACACACACACAAACTTTCCCATTCTTTTCTACAATAAACTTGAACCCGGAGCTCTGTCCCTTCTCACCTGACTGTAGCAGTGTCTGTCTTACTGGAATTCTTAAAGTTATACTTAGTCTCTTCCAAAGTAATCATTCATTTAAGCATGTAGGCTGAGCACCTGCTAAGTACAAGGCACTGGGCTGACACATGGATTATGATAGTGAGTGAGACCCATTCCAAACAGAGCAAAAGCCAAATGGTCTATTCCATGTGAAGCTGCGCATAACCTGAAGACTGCTCACCTGGCCACACTCAGGGTGCCCTCCCCTGTCCTCTGTACTGTGGAAACTCTGACCTTGTTTCCTTTTCTTAGATACGTCACGATCTTTTTTGGCTTAGAGATTTTCTGCATTCTGTTTCCCTCTAGAAAAATATTTAATCACTTACAGCCCATCTCCATTTCGCTATTCTGGTCTTTGCTAAGACATGAACTTCACTTCAGCTCCAAGGATGCTGTGCAGCATGCCACTCTGTGTCAGTTACTGGCCTCGCTGTATTCTGCCTTAGTGCCGGTTCCACAGCACCATTCTTGTATGTGGGGAATGTAATTAAGCACAATATTGTTTATTTGAACAGGGTGTTGCCACAGTGCAACAGTCAGATCAAAGTTGAGACAGCTATGGATCATCTAACATGTGGGTGGCATGTACAGCATTGGCACACTGCTTGAAGGAGGGCTCATGTCCCACCTGCTACGGTAAGCACAACAGCAGATCTCATCATACTCCGCAAAATGGCGCATGACTTGTGAACTGGGAGTTCTTCAATATTTTCAGATCAATGTTGACCATCAATAACTGAACTCACAGAAAGCAAATTGCACACAAAAGAAGATGACAGAATGCACACACACACACACACACACACACACACACACACACACACACCCCTTTGGTCTCTATTACCTCTTTTTTTATGGTTCCTTTGGAGAACTTATAAAAGGGGGTAATTTTGGTGAACTGGCTGTCTATGTATTACATCACTGTCTCCCTAGTTGAAGATAAAACCCACAAAGTCAGAACCCTGACTCCATTCCCACACTCAGCACAGTGCCTTTTGTGTGTAGATATTTGCAGAATGAATGAATCAATTATTGTAAAGGCTCCAAGAAGTAAGTGCAGCATTTCTTGCCCCAGCAACACCAAAACTTATCTAGCCACAGAATCATACTTCAACACAATATTTTCAGTTCTACTAAAAATCCTCACTTTCTGTTAGGTATCATTGTGCATGTCTATCATTTCAGCACTCAGCAGGGGTGAGGGGCTGAGACAGGAGGATCCCTAGTTCAAAGTCAAAGAGCTAAACATTTAAGAAACCAGCCTAGGCTATATAGTGAGCCTCTGTCTGATAAAACCAAATCCTAAACTAAATCAAATGAAAACTCATGTTCTGTGAGCATGTATGAGGGAACAGTTATTGAGTCGAGACCCTCTGGCCCGTCCCATCATCCCATCATCCTTCCAAGCAGAATGTACATAGAACCTAGTTGTACTTTGTTTTTTAATAGCAAAAAAACAAAGAATTTACAGGCACGTCCAAGACCCCAGGAGGTGTTCTAGAATACAGGCAAAAGAAAAGTTATAAAGCCATAGGTGTCTAGTCCCAATGTCCCCTATGAAATGTGGATAACAGGCAGTCCCGCCATTTCAGGACTGTGGAAAGACTACAACACAGCAAGGCAGGAGGAGCGCCTGATACACCTGTAGCATACATCCTCACTCGCTGTTGGCTCCCTGCACCTCACCCACCCCTTGGGTACATCTCAGTGCAGAGAGTGCTTGTAGTCTTCAGAGCCCTGCCCTGGCATGGGCTGTATTAACTACTGGAGGATAGAGTTTTCAACTAATGTATCACTTGTTATTTTTCATCTCTAAAATTCTCTCATCCCTCCAGCAAATCTTCAACATGGCCCTCCTTTGGGAAATATAAAACCCAATTGTTTAAACATAATCAACCCAGAGGAAATAACTAGAGAAAAACCAAGTGCTGGTAGGCAATGCTAGTTTCAATAAACGAGACATAGTGTTGAAGTATCTGAGATTTCCCTCTAAAAAATAGTATGCAGCCTCAAGTACCAAGCAATTTAGCAAATGCTTTGTAATGGAGTTTGGGGAACCCACCAAAAATTAAATGAAATTCTTCTCAACTATGAGTTCCTCTAAGACCACAGCACACTTAAAGGAATTTGTCCAAGTCAACCTTCTACTAAAGATCCAAAGTACTTTCTGAAATCTGACTTCTTAGCAGAGGGCTTTCTTACAGATCCTGGGAAGCTCAAATCGCAGGCTAATTTTTCTTCTTCTCCCTCAAATTGAAAACAGCTTGAGATCTCTAAAATCCTTGTCATCTACCAAGGCAAATGGAAAATAGAACAACCATATACCAAAATAACAGCAGGATTAGCCCATGGGGTGGTAGTGAGAATCCTGTTTCCACAGGGCTGTGACCTTGAGTCTCTCTATTCTACGGCTGTGGCATCTTGACCTGAAGTAAAAAGGCTTTTTAGTACCTATCTTACCAGCCCAATTAAAAGAAATCTAATTAAGGTAATAGAATCCAGAGGAGTTGGTGAAAGAGGTGTTTGCTCAAATACACTAGGAAAATCAAGAGAAGAGGTTATAGGAAGCCAGAAGAAAAAAGCAAGAGAGGAGGGAGGGAGGGAGGGAGGGAGGGAGGGAGGGAGGGAGGGAGGGAGGGAGGGGAAAAGCAGGAATAAGAATTTATTTACCCCATGTGCACAGGAAGATACAAATAAGAAGGTAGATTATCAAGAGTGACACTCTATAAGCAATAGGCAATTACATTAATGGCTCTAACAATATGTTCTGTGGAAGTTTATAACTTGTTGAGAAGACTATGGAGGCCAAGAACATGGACAACACACATTCCTACCCCTCAGGTCACACTGTGATTGTGGTCATTTTAATTCTGTTTCAGAAGAATAGGCTCCTCTGCCTTAAAGGGCGGGAACCACAGCATGGAGTGGTTTCTGAGGAGTTTCCTGATTTTAAGTAGAAATCTGTGAGACTGGAAAGAATTCTGATGTAGCCAAGCCAAGCCTATGAGACTGGGAGAAGTTGTGATGTAAGCCACACTCTAAAGTTCTGATACAAACGAAGCCACACCCTAAGGCTTCCCAAAGGCGTTCCCACTGCGGAGCAGGTTTCTGTTTGTGGGAGGAGTCTACTCACTGAAGTTAATTTCTTGGTGACCTATGAACTGAACTACAGCTTCTTTACTCTTTGGGGGTCTGCCACCCAGCTCCCAAATAAGCTTTTAGTATTAGAGAGGCAATATTAATAGAGAACATTCTCAAAGTGACTTACAAACAAAATATAAACAAGCTCTTAATTTGTTTGCTGATGATTCATTCCTAATATTCAACTTTTGGTAGGAATATATGCAGGCTTTTGGGGATCCACAAAATGATAACGCCATTGTCAGCGATAGACACATATAGTCAGAACAGCCACTGCTAAAATACACTAAGCGGTTCAAAGGAAACAATGTATGGAAGACTGAAGGAAGTGGCAGAAAAGAAAGAAAAAGAGAGAGATGGAAGGTGGAAGGGAAGGGAAGGGCAGGGAGGGAGGCGAACCGTTTCCTGCTTTTGCTGAAATTCTCCGCAGTGGATCATCAAAATGCAGGAGTGGTGGCTGTAAGGACGAGTAATGAGGCCTGGGAATGGAGAGCAAGCTTTGCCTACAGGAGAGCACCAACCAGTCAGCTCTGCTCTCAGCAAACATGAAAAAGAGTCTCGCAGGCCTGCGATGCCCAGACAAAGAGAAAAGGAAGTCAAGGAAAGACCCAGTGCAAAATCACTTCTGTCCATGTGGTGGGTTGATGGAGAATGGTCCCCATAGGCTAATACACTGGAGTGTTTGGTTCCTAGTGGGGGAATTGTTTGGAAACGATATGGAGGTCTGGCCTTATTGGAGGAAGTGTGTCACTGGGGGTGGGCTTTAAGGTTCCCAATGTCTGTCTATCTGTATCCACTTGTGGATAAAGAGTTAAGTAAGCTCTTAGTTACTACTCCAGCACCATGTTGCCTGCCTGCTGCCGACATGCTCCCTGCCGTAATGGTCACAGGACTCACCCTCTAAAACTGTAAGCAAACCCTCAATTAAATGCTGTCTTTTCTAAGTTCCCTTGGTCTCTTCACAGCAAAAGAAAATCAATTGCAACAGTCCATCTTTTCCTGCAGTTAGACTGAGTGGTCCTTCTTCTAGGACCTAAGCAGTCCCCATCCACATGAGGTTGCTGACAGCGTTCTGCTAAGAGCTAGTAGCTTTCTGTTGCTCTGTGAGGGAGAAAAAAGATAAACAAAACCCTATAGGATGAGCCTTCCATGATTCTTGCACATGGTAGACCCTGAATATGAGCTAAATAAGTGTAATTTACAAGAAATACTGATTGGTATGTAAATGAGAATTATTTTTATTAAGGTGTAAAATGTATACAGTGAACTAAATCTATTTTTCTCAAACAAAACCAACATTCTTAATTTAATTAACAGCTCAAATGGTTTCTAAGTAATATTTATTTTACTGCTCTCTTTCAGGAAGGCCAGTGTCCTGTTGGAGAAAACAAAGGGATAGTTAGTATGAGCTCTATGAATTTTTTCTAAACTCTATTTAATTATAAAATGCACTCTGAAATTATCAAATAGTCACTTATCAGTAACCTGCCAAACAGACAGTTTGTGCTGTACTGGTCCAGGCCAGCACGATCCATGTGTCAAGGAACCTCACATCTATAAAGAAGGCAGATATTAAACAAATAATTACTTAACTAATTACTTGACAAAAATGTGATGGATGATTCTGGTCTGGACAGAATTTGAGTGTGTTTTATTCATGGCTGTATTTTTTATTTATTTATTCTGTCTGTAATTTGACATACCACGAAAGTGGAGATTGTAGCTATGAGACTGAAGCAAGGGGAGTGTTGTGTGTTTGAGACCAGTCTCTAAGAAACTGAGACCCTGTCTCCAAAAAATCAAAACCAAATCTTCCAAACAAATACCAGAGAAAGGAGAAATGCGATCAGGCTGGTGTTTAGAGACAGACCTTTGTGGATTAGGGTCCCATAATTGAATACTGTGGACTTGAAAAATCAGAGAAAGAGAGCAGAAGGAACACTCACAAATGTGTTTTCCCAGTTTCTAGTCATGTTAGTCTCTGCACTGCCTAAGAACTCTGCCTGGAAGAAGCCACATCATTAGCTCCTCCCACCTTGGACCTCTAGATCACAAACCAAACTTGCTTCTTCATCAGTTACATGGTCTATAGTATTCAGTTACATCAATCAATAGAAACGGACTAAGGAAATGGTACTGTCAAGAATTCTGTGTGTGGCCTACAAACCAGAGAACTGAGCACTATTTCTTGAGAAAGACGTTTCTGACTGAACCCTTATACATAGATTAAATAAAGTCTAACTGTGGAACAGGGAGGGGAAGTAAGTTTCAGCCAATTTATTTAAAATACAGAAGTGATAAATAGCAGAAAATGCCAACAGAATTAGTGGAAGGCAGAAAAACTGAACCCAGACAGCCCAGGAACGTCTGAGAGGAGGGCAGGGACTGAAGGGCAGGACCAGCCACACAGTATGCTCTGATTAGTACTCTCAGATCACTGAGAAACTCTCCTTCAGTCATCACTGGACTGTGCATGAAAATCAGATTATAAAGTCTTAGCCTTCCTAAATTATATTTCCCCTTAACTTAGTTTTTTCCTGACCTTCAAATCATAAAATGATACTTAAACTCCCAGACCAGAGGTATCTTTTTCTTTAGAATATTTTTTAATTACACAATACCTTTATTAAATCTTTGAGAATTTTATACAATGTATCTTGATCATATTCTTCCCCACCTCCTCTCAGATTCACCAGAGGCATATATGTTTAATGAGTGCTGAGCTTATAAATGGTTTCATTCCCTTATTGAAGGAAAAAAGCAAACCTTTTAGTAGTGGGGAAATGTCACAAGAATGTGTCCTGCAAATGTTATTCAGGGCTAATGCACAAAAGAATTCTGTTGTCAGACCTCCGGGGAAAAATATGAATAAACAGGTGAGAGCTTCCCTGGAACTCTGCTATTTTAACTGGCTACTGTTCCTTGTAGAATGACAATGAGTCTTGGTTTCTGGCGACATAAAGCTCACAGTCCATAGACTTTGCATTGTGATCTTCCAAGATGGAGGAAACATTTGCAGACATCCCCAAACTTATTTGAGTATAGGATTTTTTTTTCCCTAGCAGGGTATTGCAAGGAACAACATTTGAGAAATGCCACTCCTGTCTGGACCAATCAATACTCAGTTTCCCCCAAACACTTTGCGTGGTGATATGGAAATACCTTTTAAATGTCAGACAAGGCCTTGCTTCCTAGAGGATGAAGCAGATGACATATGGTAAGGCAGGCTTCTAAAATAAATGGAGAACCAGCAACATCAGACCATATGCACCCATGCAGGAAGTGCTAACTCATTCTGTGCTGGGCTTGACAACAGCATCAGGCACTTTCATAATGAGTACTATAAGCTTGTCTCTTAGGCCAAGGAGATGGCTCAGCAAGGGTGTTTGCTGTGCACCGTGAGCATCTGAACTCAGATGCCTTATCCCATCTAAGAAGTCAGGTGTGGCATGCCCACCTGTAACCCAGCACAGTTGGGGCAGAGATAGGAAGATCAGTGGGGCTGATTAGCTGTCAGTGCAGAGAGACTCCATCTCACAGAATAAGATGGAGCATGAATAAGATGGAGCATGATAGAGCAGGTCACTTGACATTCTCCTCTCGCCTCTATGTATGAACCCATGACTATGTACACATAGGTATCATACACACACACACACACACACACACACACACACACACCACAGGAACTCATCTCTCCCACAGCCAGCTCTGAAGACATACCCCTTAACCTTTCCCAAGTGACTTCAACCTCAGAGCAGTTACACCATAATTATCCTGTGGTGGTATATATTTTGATGCCATTTTAACTGAAAGAACGTTGTCTATCTAGGTGTGAAGCTAATTAAGATGATCAAGTCTTAGCTCTGAAAACAAGTACACATTTGGAAAGCTGTTGACTCTTGAGTCTTTCTTGTGTGTGCACACAAAACCAATGAAAACTTTGATCTTCTGGCCACCTGCGAATCAAAGTCTTCTCTGAAGTTCTCGCTCAGGAGAACAAAGAGTGACTTGGTTCTACTCAAATGACCAAGGACAATGAAGGGGCAGGTGGTGGGAATGCTGCATCTCACACTATTTTAGGTTCACTGAAAGCTCGGTAAGCTTGTTGTTGAGATGTGAATAGACAAATCTCTCAACCATTCTTTTCCTAACACGATGCAGACAGTCATTAGCTGGCAGGTTTGCTAATACTGGGATAGTATTGGAATGTGGCTTGTCTTTCCTCCCTAGTTTCTCAGTTTCCCTCAAGAATTCTACTTGGACAGCCTCACACTGTGTTGTGCTGTCATTTTATGTGGAAATACACACCTTATGACTTAGTTCAGATAAATGCCTAGAAAGAAGTTATCTTGGTACACTGAAGATATTCAGAAATGCTTATTAATTGTTCAATCTTGTTAGTGACAAATATTTCCTATAAGTCATTTTCCATTTGGGGACAATGTCTTTGACAGCTAGTCAAGTTGAAGACTAAAGCTACCTGCTCTGAGTCCTGGTTTCAAAGCCTCTTTGAGATGAATTAGCATGATCAGATAACATGACAGAAGAGATTGGATCAGCTCACCCCAAGCAGGGAAATTAATATTGAGCCTGAATATTTCCATACCTGCCAGATACACATCACTGACATGTTTTCACACAATGAAAATATTGATCCTTTAGCCTTCCTGACTCATTCATTGTCCAGAAAAATAATCTTTAATTGCAATGAACTTGATTATGATAATGACAAAAACATGAAGATTTAATCTGGTCTGGAAAGTCAGGAGCCAGTTTTTCTCTTTGAGAGGGTACTTCTCTCATGTAAAAATATTAACACACACACACACACACACACACACACACACACACACACACACACA
>CABHPR010150497.1:35226-47357 GCA_902168415.1 Peromyscus melanophrys | reverse complement strand
TTTTTTTTTTTTTGGTTTTTCGAGACAGGGTTTCTCTGTAGCTTTGCGCCTTTCCTGGAACTCACTTGGTAGCCCAGGCTGGCCTCGAACTCACAGAGATCCGCCTGCCTCTGCCTCCCGAGTGCTGGGATTAAAGGCGTGTGCCACCACCGCCCAGCTATATGAGTTTTTAATGAAGATAATTATTTGGCTTCTTTTGAGTGAAGATTTCTTGTATATAAAATTATAAACTTCCATGAAATGTTGAGAAATTTTAGTTACTCTTTTATTGTGAAAAAATATTTTCAGCACAACTTTGATTTTACCAAGCTGGGGCACTAAGGAATCTATTGTAGGATTTATTAAATGTATGTTAGATTTTTATTAATGCTTTTAGTGGCTACAAAGATTCAAAATAGCACAATTTTTTTTACAGTTTCATTAGTCAGAGGGCAAAAGATGTTGTACTGAAATACACATCAAGATGTTAGTAGTGACCGATCCCTTTCTGGGGCTCTCAGACAGAACTCACTTCTTCGCCTTTCCTACACTTAGAGGCTTTCTGAATTGTTTGGCTTTTCCTTTCTTCCTCCATCATTAAATTGAATCATAGTGGATCAAGTCTTAGTCATGTTTCACCTTATGGCATCTTTTATCACCCTTCCTACATCTTTCTGACCACAGCTAGGAAGAATTCTTTATTTTAGATTAAAAATTAAAGAATTAGATTGAGTGAGTCCCTAAATCTGCATTTAATCAATAATGTAGTCCTTTTTTCCTTAATGGTATAATTTCTACAAATTTTTAAAGTGTGTGTGTGTGAGATGGGAGATGGTGTTGGATCCCCTAGAGCTAGAGTTACAGAGGGGTATCAGTTGCCTGATGCGGGTGATGGGAGCTGAACTCTGGTCCTCTGGAAGAGCAGAAAGTTCTTAACCACTGAGCCATCTCTCAAGTCACCACATATAAATATTTAAAGTTATGATGCAGTGTTCTACAAAGTCTCAGCTTCCAATCCATTTTAAGTGTGGAGAAGAGATTGTTTAGTCTTAAACTTGGTCTTTTTTCTTGAAGTCAATGTAAAGATACCATTTTATTGTAACTGCCTTTGGTCATTTTATCACAATGAATAACTTATAAGGAAAACATACTATAAAATACAATAAGGTAGAAATATCTGCTTTTTCCAATTATGGAAAAAAATCAAAGAATATTTTTCACACTTAAAGAAATGCTCAACATCCTTAATCATCAGGGAAATGCAAACCAAAACTACTTTGAGATTTCATCTTACACCTGTCAGAATATCAAAAATCAATAAAAAAAAATGCTAGCTCATGCTGGCCGGGATATGGAGCAAGGGGAAACACTTCTCCATTGCTGGTGAGGGTATCAGCTTCTACATTCACTATAGCAATCAGTGATGGTTTCTCAGGAAGACGGGAATCAATCTACCTTAAAATCAGTTAATCCACTCTTGAATATATAACCCAAAGGACACTTCTTCCTACCACAGAGACACTTGTTCATCCATGTTCATTGCTACTCTATTCATAATACCCAGAAATTGGAAGCAACCTAGATGCCTTTCAACAGATGGATAGATAAAGAAAATGTAGCACATGTATACAATAGAGTATTACTTAGCCATTAAAGAATAATAAAAACATGAAATTCACAGGTAAATGGATGTAACTAGAAAGAAAAATCAACATGAATGAGGTAACTCAGACCCAGGAAGACAAACATGGTATATATTTACTTATTTGATCCACATTAGCTGCTAAGTTAAAGATAACAAAGCTACAATCCACAGAACCACAGAGGTTAGGTATAGAGTAAGAAGTTAGGTGGGACAGAGAGATATCCCCAGGAAAAGTTAATATAATAGATGATTATGGATGGATTGGGGAGGGACTGTAATGGGAGGATAATTTGGGGAGGGGAGGGAAGAGGGGATGAAGGACAGAATAGAGAGAGAGACAGCTAAAATTAAGGGCCATTTGAGGGGTAGTATGGAAACCTAAAACAGCAGAAGCTTCATAAAAATGTATACATGTATAAAGGCAATCTAAATAAAATTGCCAAATAATGGGGGAGAGAGAGCCCCGATTGACCACCTCTTGTCACCAAATGAAGCTTCCCGTATCAGGAGTGGGTTACATCTAATTGAATTGTTGACCAAAGGGATCCATGGGAACTCCCAAACAACC
This sequence comes from Peromyscus melanophrys, assembly GCA_902168415.1. Taxonomy (NCBI): domain Eukaryota; kingdom Metazoa; phylum Chordata; class Mammalia; order Rodentia; family Cricetidae; genus Peromyscus; species Peromyscus melanophrys. The sequence continues at coordinate 45,165 of CABHPR010150497.1, read as the reverse complement.
CAGGCTGTTGCCAAGACGATAGGTTGCTCTCCAAAATCTGACAGCAAGGCCTCAATGCTGAAAACAACACACAACTCGTTGAGCATGAGGTAGAGCTCATGCCTACATAGAGTCTTCACCCATATTGACTAGCACCTTTGGTACAGGAAGGTACTTTGCATGCTACCAAAGGAAAAACGTAAACAGCAACCCAGTCCCAAACCCTTTGATCTACAATGTTGCCCTGCTTGCATGATATGCTAGGGCAAATGTGGCACAAAGCTTGTGAGAGTGACCAACCAATACCTAATTGACTTAAGGCACCCTCCAAGACATCAAACCCAATACTGCTAGAGTGGCCAAGAACCTGAGACCAGATTGATCAGGGACCTAAAGGAAAACCAAATATTACTGTTCTGCTAAAGAAACATAGCAATGAAATGACTCCTGAACTTCTGCTGTACTCATAGATCACTGTCTTGTTCGGGCATCATCAGAGAAACGTCCTCCTGTAGCAGATGGGAACAAATACAGAGTCCCATAACCAGACAGTATGCAGAGTAAGAGACCCTGGAGCACTCAACCCTAAACTGGATGTATCTGTCAAGCTCAAGTGCCTCCCCTTGGGACTCAAGGAACCCTGAAGAAGAGGAGGCAGGAAAAGTGCAAAAGCCACAAGGGATAGAGGACACCAAGGAAACAAGGTCCTCTAAATCAACAGGATCAACACTCACAGAGGTGGAGGCAGCAAGCACAGGGCCTACACAAGCCTACACCAGATGGTTTCTTAAAGTAGAAAGGAGGAGTGGACACCCATCCCTAACCCAGAAGCTATCTCCAAGGAAATCTCGCTGAGGAAACAGACTACTCTTAAGGGTACACTGCATGCCCAGCAGTAGATGGCCAGCAGTAAACAAACGCAAAGGCATTTTTGAAAGTTCCTTGTATTATAATGTTGTGTCTTTTTTTCAATTTTATCTTTTTTATTTTATTTTATTTTATTTTATTCACATTTTTCTCCTTTTTTTCTCTACAGGTTTTTTTTTTGGGGGGGGGGCTCTTTTCCTTCTGTTTGTTTGTATTGTCCTATTCTGATGAGTTATCTTTTGTTTTATTTTGTTATATTTTATTTTATTAGTATCCCTTAGAAGCCTATTTGTTTTCTAATGAGACATAGAAAGGGGATAGATCCAGATGGGAAAATGTGTGGGAAGGAGTTGGGGGAAATAGAGGAAGGGGAAATCATAACCAGGATATATTATATGAGGAAAAATCTATTGTCAATGGTAGGAAAAATTTATGAAAAAAAAAAGATTTTTGAATAGTGAAAGCAATCTTGAGAAAGAACAAATTTGAAGGCACTACACTTTTTGTCTCCAAATTATAGTACAAATTCATAGTAACAAAATAATAAGATAATAGCATAAAACCAGGTGCACAGATCAGTGGAACAGAATAGAAATTGCAAATGCACACACGCACATATGGTCAACTACTCTGACAATGGCGCCAAGAACACATAATTAGGAATGAAAGTCTCTTTGATAAATGGTACTGGGAAATCTGGAAATGCACCAACAAAAGAATGAAGTTAGGGCTGGAGCAGTAGCTTAACATCAGAGTACTCACCTAGCATGTATTCAATATCCAACACTGAGAAGAAAAAAAAAGGAAATTTGTTCATAACTTACACCATCTACAGCAATAACTTGAAACAGAATGAAGCATTAACTAAAAGTCCTGAAGATTTTACAAGAAAGCATGGGGAAAAAAGATCCTTGGAACTGGTCTTGGCAAAAAGGTTTAAAAGCAAGAATAAACAAGTGTGACTATTGCAATTGATCGCCTCTAATTCAATAGTAAAACACACACAAAACAATCCCAGTTTAAAAATGGGCAAAGGAACTGAAGAGACCTATTTAAAAAGAAGGTAGACAAGTAGACAACAGATTTATGAGAAGGTGTTCAACATCATTAATCAACAGAGCAGATCAATATGAACTACATCACGATGAATTTTACATCTGTTAAGATGGCCTTTTTTAAAAAAACAAAGAAACCAAGGGCTGGTGAAAAGGTACATTGATGATGGGAATGTAAATTACTGCAACCACATGGAAATCAATATGGAAGTTATTCAAAAAGTTGCAAATTGAATTGTCATACAATCCAGAAACCTTACTTTTGAGTATATATCCAAGGGAATTAAAATCATTATGTGCAAAGAAATATCTACACTCCAATGCACAATGAAGCATTATTCATAACATTCAAAGTATGGAATCAACCTACCTAAGTGTCTGTCAGCAGATAAATGGTTAGAAAATGCATGGTATGTGTACACAATAGAATGTTATTCAGCCTTAAGAATGAAGAAGATATTGCTATTGGCAAAAACACAAATATCCCTGGAGGATATTCTGCTAGCTGAAATATGTCTGACACAAAAAGACAAATTACTATGTGATCTCATGTGTGTGTGTGTGAAATGTTGAAGCAGGGAGTAGAATGGTGGTTTTCAGGGACTGAGAGCTAGGAGATTTTGATGTTGGCCAAAGTATAATAAGCATTATAAGATGAGTAAGTTCTAGAGTCCCAATGTATACATGGTGAATATAGTTATACTACTTTAACATGTAATTGAAACTTGCTAGGAGCATAAATCTAAACTGTTCTTACCATTAAAAGAGTAACTATATGAGGTAATGGATGTGTCGATTAGGTTGACTGTGGTAATCATTTCACAATGTATGCACACTTTGTATCATCACATTATAAGACCCACATATTTACAGTTTTTATTTGTCAGTTAACCTTCAATAAAACTAAGGAGAATAAAATATGACTTTAAAAAAAAAAAGAATGTTTCTCTGTGCACTGAGGAAGTATTCAGGCTATCAGTGGAAGTGGATTCCTGATGCCATCACAGGAAGAAGTATGGGTAAGGTAGATTCTTGAAAGTCGTCAACCAAGCTCTACAGCGTGTGTTTACCTTTGCACGTCATATTGTTTTCCTTCCACTGAAATTTTCAATAGTACTTCTTAAAAATGTATTCGTATTACTTCATCCTGTCACCGCACTCAAATTACAAAAGAAAACGTGATAAAATAAATGTATTTGTAACTCCATGACAAAAATTATCTATCATCTATCTCCCTTTCACCTGTATGCCTGTATCATCAGTTATCACATATTTACTTATTTATTTATGTGTCTAAGCACACATGCATAGACACAGTCTTACACTGTAAAGTTGGAGTTAAGAATAGTTTGACAAGTCTTGAAAATGTTTTTCATCTTTGGAATTATCTTCTTTGTTTCTGATTTAGAACTTAAATGTATTTTATTTGAACAAATGACTAGTGTGTTCATTTTTCCAAGGTTTCTTTGCAGGGTTTGAGGTCCATAGGGACTAAAGCAGATGGCAAAACAAAATGCTGCACATTTTAGCCCTAGTCAAGGACTTTTTGGCGGAAGCGTGCCTGGAGTTCTGAAGATAACCTCACGCGCATTGCTTTTTGGTTTGTTGGCTAACATGAAGCTTAACACACATGGTATGTTGGGGGTTGGGTGGAAGTCAATATTGAAGCCATAGAAAACAACACTTTATAACAACCCCATCCTTCTGTGACATTAAAAAGATTGCCATGGCTGTCAGGTGTGGTGGTTCACACCTGAAATCCCAGCACCCAGGAGGATGAGGCAGGAGAATTGCTGCATGTTCAAGGCCAGCTGGACTACATAAAGAGATGGGTTACACTGAGGCAAAGAATGAGATTTGTCTCAGAACAACAGCAAAGGCTAATGCGGTTATAAATATGTGGTTATAATTTTTTCTCTTTCTTTTCCCCTGGCACACATCAAATCTTTCAATATATACAGGAGAGCTGGTGGTTAAGTGAATGCAGCACCAGTAGAGATGCCTTTGAATATGGAAGAAAGATAAAATGGGCCAGGAGTGGGCTGCTCTCAAAAAGGAACCTTTAAATCGAATTCTTCCTTTCTGTCTCCAGCATTATCCTTCTTCTTCTTCTTCTGGGGCTTTTTAAAGTGCCTTTTTTTTAAACCACATACTAGGTTATTCATGTTACACAGCATGTATATATACATATACATGTGCATGCTATGGCTATATATGCATCCTGTACAAAAACAACATGAGTAATGGTACTTTAAGACACAGAACTCCAGGAATACAAAATATTATGAATGTTAAGTTCTATTATTAATTATCATTATTATCACATGATAAAATGCCATGTTCATGTGAAATATTAGATTAAACATTTGAAAACTGCAATAAAAATTTACACCTAACGCATAAGAATTATAACTTCATTTTAAATACATTCCATTTTAGTTGACACAGTAATTATGTATATATAATATATGGAGAGTATAGTGTGGTGTTTGAATACATGTATATTATGTAACAATGAGATCAAAGTCATAAACATGGCTATCACCTATGACATTATAATTTCTTTGTATTGGAAACATTCAACATCCTCTCTGCTGGCTATTTTGAAATAGTCAAGTAATTTCTGTCAATCATGGTTCTGTTCTGTGCTATAAAATATTAGATGCAAATGCTGTGCCCTTGATGCATCCTTTCATAATGATCTATTCTCTATTGGTACTTGGTGAATTTTTTAGTTCATACATTTGAGAACATGTACCGCTTGTCTTTCTTTGCTAGACATATGCCACTTAACATAGCATTCTCCCATTCACTCCATGTTGCCACCAATGGTCAAATTTGGTTACTTTTTTCATGGGTAGATAAGTAGGTCATGCAGCAATTGCTGTAAAATTCTGAGAAAGGCAGTTACCTCAAAATATTCTTGATTCATACATTGAATACCTGAGTGAAGTATGATCAATTTATTCTCCCTTGTCTGTTGACAGATTGCTTCCTGGCACCTTCCTTAACATACTATTACATAATGTCAATTCTACTCTTCATCTCTTGATAAAGTACAATAATATTCTTTACTTTACATTTATATGATATCTTTATTTTCATATTGTTATGTTGACTTACATAAACATACCTCATTTGCTTATACATATAGTTTTCTGTTTGTTAAAAATCATTTGCACATTTTGGCTGAGAAAGAATTTATCATAATTTTCCCACTGAAACTAATAGAATATTTGTGTGTGTGTGTGTGTGTGTGTGTGTGTGTGTGTGTGAGAGAGAGAGAGAGAGAGAGAGAGAGAGAGAGAGAGAGAGAGAGAGAGAGAGAGAGAGAGAGAGAGAGAGAGAGATCAGGATGAGCGTTCTGGTATCCTGTTCTATCAGTCTCAACCTTATCACTGAACCTGGAGCTAGGATGGCAGCCAGCAAGGCCAGGTGATCCTCCTTACCTCTTCTTCCCTTAGTGCTGGAGTTATAGGAGCTAGTGCACTCACACCCAGGTGTGTGTGTGTGTGTGTGTGTGTGTGTGTGTGTGTGTGTGTGTGTGTGTGTGTGTGTGTGTGTGTGTGTGTGTGTGTCTGGTGTGTGTGTGTGTCTGGTGTGTGTCAAGTGTGTGTCTGTGTCTGTGTGCATGTCTGTGTCTGTGTGTCTGTGTGTGTGTCTATGTGCATGTCTGTGCTTGTGTGTCTGTGTGTCTATGTGTGTCTGTGTTTGTGTCTGTGTCTGTGTGTCTGTGTGTGTCTCTGTATCTGTGTGTATCTGTGGTGTGTCTGTGTGTGACTCTGTGTGTATCTGTGTCTGGTGTGAGTCTGTGCATGTGTATCTGTGTGTGTGTGTGTGTGTGTGTGTGTGTGTGTGTGTTTCCTAGGGATTCAAACTTAGTTCCTCAGACTTATCCAACAAGTACTGTTATCCACTGAGTTCTCCATCCTCCAGCCATATAGTGAAATTATTTTTAAACTTAACTTGTCACATAGCAAGGGGATTTTTAGAAATCAAATGAACAGCCAGTTTAGGAATACTGCATTTTTACATGCCTGGCAAGCTTAGTTCAATCCCTGGTGTCCATATTAAAGTGGAGGTAGAGAACTGACTCATGGGGTTGTCCTCTGATTTCCAAACACCACCATGCCGTGTTCACAAAGTCCTCCCACATACCCATATAAAAACACGTATACATGAACACACACACTAATTGTTGGAACACGGTGCAAGAATGGAGTCATGTGAGGAGAATTCTGAGTGCTTGTAAGAAAACTGCAAGAAAACAAAACAAGAGTCTTGTGATCTAACTTACTTCAAAACGTGGAATTGTTGGAATGTGTTTTCATACTCTTCCCAGGTGGAGTGGATAGGGGTGAGTTTACTTCAGATTATTCATTACAACTAGCTATTGCTATTTGTTTATATGCCTATATGAAAAAACATTTTTGCCATGTTATATGGCTTGCTTAACACCATACAACTTGCCCTTGTGATTACATATTTTACTCATGTGACTCTCCTTAACTCTCAGAGTGTAAATTGATGCTCTGAATAAAACTTATTATTGCATGAGACTACAGTCTGTCTCATTTACGGATTCCACTCTTCCATGTCCCACCACCAGCTAGAGCAGTAAACAAGCAGGCACCTGAACAGGGACCTGAAGTCAGCTACAAGATACCAGAGTGGGGACTCTCACAGAAGAAGAAGATAATTGTGAAGGGGTATGTATCTGTCATTGAAGATAGAGCCATTGAAATATTATGGATTTCTCTTTGGCTTTTCTGGCCCCTGGCCATCAAGGACACAGGCAGAGGGTGAGGAGACAATGAAAAAATCGGCAGAAAGATAGCAAACCTCTAGCTAAAGGGCAAAAAGAGATAGCAACCACATCATCAGAAGCTCACCTGCCACCAAGTGTAGGTCCCATGTACCAATGGAGAAGTTATTCTACAACACACACAGAGCCGTCTGTCACCTGAGAATCTTTCTGGTGATGCTAGCTGCTTTGAGTTGTGCATCTGAGGTGAGTGCCTCTGAGCATGTGTATTGATTGGTCTTACGTTCCTCATCCTCTGCTTCAACTTGCAGATTGGATGGATTCTGCTCCTGTTATCTTTACTAATGACTCTGTGTTTATGACTGGACCTTGGGACTGTAATAGACTCACTGATCCATCTGAAGAAGAGACTGTGTTTAAGTTTTCCTTGGGGTTTGAATCACTTCCCATTTGCATAGGCCCTCAAAACATTCCTGTTCTATTAAGGGGTAAACATGGGCTTACATTCCACAAGAGACCAGAACTACTAATCATATTGGTCTCCTTTCAAGCTATTCTCTAGATCTTTCTAATCAATATAATAATGTAACTAATAGTCCTGGAAACAGTTTGGATCCCTGTTCTTGGTGGCAGAGTATTAGGATGCTTTCACTGTTCTAATATTATTCATTATGTTTATAATTTGCTTGCTTATAGGATACTCATGCATCAAATGACAATTAGATTTATCGACAACATCTCAAATCAAAATCACTCTGCATATTCTGCTATTAAAAAAATAAAAAGAGGGGAGATGTCAGAAGACAGTCCAAAAATGGAATTGGGTGAGGAGAATTCTGAATGTCTGTGAGAAAACTCCAAAAAAACAAGAGTCTTATGACCTCAGTTTCTTCCAAACACAGAATCATTTTTGGAATGTTTTCATGCTCTTCCCAGGTATAATGGATAGGAGTGAATTTACATCAGATTATTCATTACAACTGGATACTATTGTTTATACGCTTCTATGGAAAACCATGCTTTTGCCATATGGTATGGCTTGCCCTTGTGATTATATACTTTACTCACATGACTCTTCTTAATCCTCAAAGTATAAACTGTCTGATGTCTGAATAGAGTTGGCCATTTCATGAGACGTTAGTCCACCTCATTTATTGGCTCCACTCTCCCAGGTCCTACTGCCAAATGTAAGTGATAAACAATGAATTACTTTTTCATTTAAAGAAGAGAGAATATTTGAAAAAATGAATATACTCTGAATAATCTATATTTCAAATTCCTCAGTAAAGTGTTTCTAATTGTGATCAATTTGCTTCTTGTCATTGTGGCATGTCTTTCAAAAAAAAAAAGGAGGTAAATTCAAAGCGAACACATTTATTTAAGCAAAATAAACTATAATAAGATAAAAAGACTATCATATTGAAGTTGACCAAGGCAAACCAAGAGAAGAAAAAGACACCCAAGAGAAGTCACAAGAATCAGAGACTCACTTGTTCACACACTCAGGAATCTCATAAAAACCTTAAACTGAAAGTCATAATACATACACAGAGGACCTGGTGCAGCTCCTGCAGGCCCTGTGCATGCTGCTTCAGCCTCTGTGAGTTCATAGGAGCTTTGCTCAGTTTATTTAGGAGGACACCCTTTTCTCTGGGTGTCCTCCATTCCCTATGGCTCTTATGTTATTTGCACCTCCCCTTCCACAGTGGTCCCGGAAATTGATGGATACATCCCATTTGGAACTGAGTATTCCAAGGTCTGTCTGTCTGTCTGTCTGTCTGTCTGTCTGACTCTCGTGTGTGTGTGTGTGTGTGTGTGTGTGTGTGTGTGTGTGTGTGTGCGCACAATGTCTGATTGTAGGTCTCTGCATCTGTTCCCATCTACTGCAGAAGGAAGCTTCTCTGATGGTGGCTGAATAAGGCACTGATCTGTGAGTACAGTAGACTATCATTAAGAGTCATCTTATCACTGCATTTTTTTAAGACCAGTAGTACTCAGTTTTCCCCTAGGTCTCTGGGCTATTTAGCCTCTGTTCTTGGTCACCCATGCAGTACAAGGTATAGGTTCCATCATATGGAGTATTCTGTTTTTCATTCTTCACCCAAAAACATTAAAGCAATTGAGTAAGAAGCTTAACTGTTCCAGTTATGCTATAAAATAATTTTTATGCATTCAGACCTCCATACCATTCCCCACAGGGATATGGAAGCATGATTTTAAGAGTTTATTTGAACACTGTGGTGGTTTGAAAGAAAATGGGCCCCAAAGGGAGTGGCACTATTGGCAGGTGTGGCCTTGTTGGGGGAAGTGTGTCACTGAGGAGGCGGGCTTTGAGGTCTCCTATGCTCAAACCACACCTAGGATCTCAGACCACTTCCTGTTGCCTCCTGATCAAGATGTAGCCAGTACCATGTCTGCCTGCATGCTGCCATTTCCCACCATGATGATAATGGACTGAATCTCTAAAATCTAAAAATGTAAGCCACCTCAATGAAGTGTTTTCCTTTATTAGAGTTGTAGTGGTCATGGTGTCTCTTCACAGCAATAGAAACCCTAACTAAGACAAACACAAATGGCAGTTTATTTCTCCTGGAGTTGTCTAATGTCTTGAGTCTAATTACATAATAATCATAACCCAAACTATTACAATTGGAATATGACATAGTCAACAATATTTCTTAATCTGAAAATAGATTTAGAAAGATAGATATATTCAAATAACCTGTTCATTCATTAAAATAGTTCACTTCAAAGTTTAGATGATATATTGAGTAAGATTTGTTACAATACTCTCTTTACTCTCACATATTTCTGCAAAGTTTTTCAAAATAAGGAGCTAATAAAATATTTCAACAATTGTTTTGTCTTTACTAATTGGTTAGTTTGTTTGATTTCTATGGAGACATTGAATCTTTATTTCAGAGACAGTATAAGATAAAATACTTACGCAAATATCTACACAGAGAAGACTCAGCTGCCACACAAGCTGAGGATCCAAGTTGGAATCACCAGAACCAATGTAAAGTTAGGCATGGCTATATGCACCTGAAGTCCCAGTGAAATCTCCAACAGTGAGATGGAAAGTGGAGACAGGAAATTCCTGGAATCTGTGAGCTATCCAGGTATATACAGGGTCAAAACAAGAGATCCTTTCTCAAATAAGATGTAAGATAAGACCCAACACCTCTGACCTCCATACCTATACTTACACACAAATGCATACCTAACACACACACACACACACACACACACACACACACACACACACACACA
>CABHPR010150497.1:7957-20964 GCA_902168415.1 Peromyscus melanophrys | reverse complement strand
TTATTGTGGCAGCAGTCCACGGCTGGCCCACTGTGCTGAGTACACGGTTATTGTGGCAGCAGTCCACGGCTGGCCCACTGTGATGAGGTCTTTCTTCCTATTTCTTTAAACCCCGTCCCCTGTAGTGGACATTGTGTGATAAAATGAGAATTAACAGTCTTCCTATAGATGATGCATAGCAGATCCCTGATTTGCATTTTATGTTGTAGAATATTACATTTGTTTGTGCTGTGGAACATTAGTTTAATGGTGCAAAGATATGTTGCATTCCTTTACGTTGCATTTGTTTAACTCCATGAAGTTGTGTTACTTTGCCTGTCTAAAACACCTCATGGTCTAATAAAGAGCTGCATGGCCCATAGTGAGGCAGGAGAAAGGATAGGCAGAGCTGGAAGGCAGAAAGAATAAATAGAAGGAGAAATCTGGGGTAAGAAGAAAGAGCAAGAGAAAAAGGAGAGGAGGATGCTAGGGGAGAGCCACTCGGCTACACAGCCAGCCACAGAGTAAGAGTGAATGTGGTCATGTATTGTGTCCCCCAATATACTGTATCCCCCAATAAAAATATATCTGAGGATCAGAGGAAAAAGCCAGCCACTATAAGTAAACTTAGAAGTCAGGCAATGGTAGCACACGCCTTTAATCCTGTCACTTGGGAGGCAGGGATCTGTCTAGATCTCTGTGAGTTCAAGGCCACACTGGGGAACAGAGTCAGACATGGTGATACATGCCTTGAATCCCAGCACTAACCATAGAGGTCTGGAGATCTGTACAGACAGACAGGAAGTGACAGCGCTGGGCAGGGAATGGAGGTGATGTAGCTGGACTGAGAGAACAAATGAGATAGCAGAACAGAAAAGCATATAGGCATGGGTATACAGGTAGTAGCTCTCTTTGGAGACCAGGGTGTCAGTGAGGTGAGGTTAGCTTGTGGCTTTTCCTATTTTCCTGATCTTTCAGGTTTTTACCCCTATATCTGGCTCCATGTTTTTTTTTAATTTAATAAGAACATTTAGCAATTCATCTACAAGTGAAAGTAAGATATACAGAAGTAAGGAAAGGAAAAAGTACAGAGGCAAAAGGTAGACAAGATAATTTAAGAAAAGCTGGCAGCCAGATGATGGTGGCACACACCTTTAATCCCAGCACTCTGGAGGCAGAGGCAGCAGATCTCTGTGAGTTCGAGGCCAGCCTGGGCTACAGAGTGAGCTCCAGGAAAGTCTTCAAAGCTACACAGAGAAACTCTGTCTCAAAAAGCTAAAAAACAAAAAAGAAAAGAAAAGCTGGCAAGAAACAAGCCAAGTTGAGGCCGGGTATTCATAAGTAAAAATAAGCCTCTGTTTATATTTATTTGGTAGTTGGGTGGCAGGCCCACCAAAAGAGAAAAATGACCAACAACAATTTTATTTTGCATCATAACATATATATATATATGTATATATATAATAACTATAATAGGGTTCATTAGACACTTTTTCCCTCACACTCTCTGATACTCTATGCATTGTCCAATTTCAAGATGTGACTTTATCTCCAACATTGTATTGGAAACAAGTATCAGAAATACCTCAGCTGCTCCCCACAAGATGATAAAGACCTGCAACCAAATTCGGTGTCCATTCTCCCATCTGAAGAAAACAGTTCTTCAGACCCCGATGTTTGGTATATCAGTCAAAACTTTCCTTCAAGCCCTACACTGCTCCCTAATATCATGATCTTGTTTACATGGGCGGGCTCTTATGCTCTCCCTCCCTTCCTCCCTCCCTCCATCCATCCATTCCTCCCTCCCTCCTTCCTTCCCTCCTCCCTCTCTCCCTCCCTCCCCCTCCCCTCAGAGGTCCTTCTATTCAACCTATAAATATGACAGTACGTCTCTAATTCCTCAAAATCAAATCTGCCCATTCAGCTGTTCTTTCTTTCACTCTCTTTCTCTCCCGGTTACTTTCACCCCCCCTATGAGTTTCACTTATGCAGGTCACAGCTTTCTTGAAAGTGTTTCTCTTGAGTCTCTCAAATGCCTCATCAATGGACGTATTCCATTCCTTGTTTTGCAGACAATGCTCCACAGCCACCGGCATCATCACTGCTACCTTCTTAAACTATCTTTCCTTGATTCTTTGCCATATCATTTTCAGTTTCTCAATTCTTGAACTCCATTTCCCACTGTCCTCTGCTTCCCACTGTCCTCTGCTTCCCACTGTCCTCTACTATTGGTGGAAATATTAAGGCAACTCCACATAGTTAAAAGGGAGGTTTATTATGTGGGGTAACTTACAAGTAAAGGGGTTGGTTACAGGGTCCAGGAGAGGTGAGGTGCAGTCCAGCAGTGTTCTCTGGAGAACTCTGCTCGGTCTACCTCAAGCATCCAGGGTCCAGGAACCAAGAGCCGGCATATCCAGATCTCAGATCTTAAGGGCTCCTGTCTTGGCCCCACCTCGTAGGCGTAACAGTTACTGGAAGCCTCAATGGGGGGTAGTTCTTTCAGGTCAAAGCTGGAACAGCTACCCACTACACTCTACACATCCATCACACAGCTTTGAGGAGAGAGCTCCTGCCTCCTCAGTCTTTTAATACCACCTGTCAAATCTTCATCATAAGCACTGGTCAGTCTTATTTAACCAATGCCTATGAGTGCATTACAGAGGAGATGAACACTTTATGCTCAAAATTAAACGATCTTACGGAATTCTGCTCTTCTTTCTGTCTTCCATTCTTCTGCACATTCATCTAGCTACTGAAGTCAATACATCTCAGTTATCCTAGACTGTTCACTTCCTCACACACATCCCCAACCTCACAGTCAGAGTTCTAATTTTCATCCCTGATGCCATGGACCTGACTTGATTCATCATAACCATTTTCATTAGCATAAATCTCTTCCCATTAAAATGCACTTTTATTAATTTTTAATATTCTTGCATATAGGTGGAATCAATCCTACACTGGTATTTATTTTCTGCAGAAAGTGTTAATTTGCATTTTGGGGTGGTGACCCCCTAGAATGACAATTTCGTTTTACTTTTTTGTTAAAATAACAGCTTCATGCCACATTTTAGATCAAAGGCATCTCCTCTAAGCATTGAAGGGGATGTGTTCAGTAAAAAGAATAAGTGTTTGGATGTCCAATAATGCTTGTGCTACATTTTAATTTCATGACTGTTGGTCTGTGAGGACATAAGTCATGCATCATATCCAAATTTCAATTTCTCCAAATGAGTCTAAATCCACAGCCTCACAGAACTGTTCTTCTAACTGAGGAAGTCAAATGAATAAGTATGTTGTGTGCACCACTAATTTAACTAAACGTGAAGTATTATTCCTATTAGATTTTATTATTGTGCACTTAATGAGTTTTATAAACAATCTGAATGCGCTCTAATATTAGTTCTTGTCTTAAGAGTAATGCTTTATGTTTTTTTTCCTAATTTTTCCATGCTTTGGAAAAAAGAGGAGTCTTGATTTTTAGCTGCAACTTGAAAATTATTCTATCTAAACATGTTTGTGCCTGTTTGTTTTTTTTCTCTACAATGTAGTAAACTATGAAAACATGTAGGATTCTCTTTTATTCCATAAATTAATTTTTAATTACACTTTTCATTATTGCTCATTTAGATTTTGCTGCTGTGTCTTGTCTTAAGCTAAATCTATCATCTGTATGTTTGTTGGCTGTTCTTCAGGGTCTAGGTCCTTCATCTTGCCATGTTAATTTTCTTAGCATGCTTTCCTTCAACATTCTGAACGAGCTTTGGAAGTTTCTATCACCGATTTAATCTTCTGAAATATCTTTTCTGTCCTTTGACTCTACTTCAGATTTCCATCAAGAAATGTTTCGTTCTTTTTTTTTCCTATTGCTCTTACATTACTGGTCTCATTCGTGCATTTATTTGTCTTCTGTTTTCTTTTTTAAGTTTATCATGTAAAGCAGTGCGTTTCATCATGGAATTTTCAATTATACATGCCATCATACTTCATTTACCATTTCCCTTTTTAGTTTCTTATTGCTATGCTTTTAATACATTCTTTTAAACACTCAAGCTGTCTTCTGCTCTCTAATCTGTTTTCTACTCCTGTTAAGACTTCTTGCATTCTATCAAAAATTTCTATTCATCTCTTAAGTCTGAGAATATATTGTCTTCTAGGTTCTTTTCAGTAATACTCTTTTCCTCTCCGTTTTTAATGATTTTTTTCCCTTTGCTTTGTTGCTGTTGGTGGTGGTTTTTGTTTTGTTTTGTTTTGTTTTGAGACAGGGTTTCTCTGTGTAGCTTTGCGTCTTTCCTGGATCTTGCTCTGTAGACCAGGCTGACCTCGAACTCACAGAGATCCACCTGTGCTGGGATTAAAAGCGTGTGCCACCACGACCTGGCTTCCTTTGCTTCACTGTACTGCTTTCTTCCTTGTTTAGTCATTGTTGAATGAGACCAAATCTTTTCAGATTTACATTTTTTTAGTAGACAAATTGTGTAGAATGCCTCTGATTCAATTATTTCATTATTATATAATGGCTAAATACCCCTTCCAAATCTATAGCTAGAAAGTTTTACATAAGTAGCTTCTGAATCAGTTCTCAGTCTCTTATTTAGCTATGCCCAGCCAGGCTATGTGCCATATAAACTGCTACTTATCCCACAGACAATTTTCTACTCTATTATAAAAGTAAGCTGTGTAAATGAATGCAATTCCTGTTACATATTCTCACTAGGAATTTCTTCCAGCTTTCAACTCTTGCCATAGTATTTTATTTACTGAAATTACTCTTTTGAGACAATAATGATTCGTTCCTAAATGTCTAATTGAGTTTCTGGGATTTTCCTTTTGATTATGGAAATAAAAAAAAAAACAAGCATGGCCATCAGAGAAAAATAAAATGAAGTGACATTATTCTGGTTGTCCCAAATAAGATGCATAAATGATCAGACAGCTGTTTAATATTCTATTAGCTACCAAGGTCAGGTATTCAGTCATTGAACCCAGAGTATGACAAGTACATAAAATGATGTTTGCTTATGCAATGAGACATGACATTATCTTCAGCACATTTTTCTTTCTAATCACATAAACTCACATTTAACACAGACTTTTGCCAATGTTTGACTTTACCTGGTCTATAGATCTTAATTTTTAATACTGTTTAGCAACGTTTTATCTCATTGTTTTCATGAATATTTTAGTTAGAAGTAAGGTGAAAGTCACTGGAGATGATCAAACACATGCTATTTAAATGAGAAGTCTAGATGAGACCATTTTTTTCTTTATTATTAGCCTATCTCCTCATCCTCATCCTCTTCTTCTTCCTTTTTGTTGTTGTGTTTTTTTTTTTTTGAGACAGAGTTTCTCTATGTAGCCCTGGCTATCCTGGAACTCACTATTTAGACCAGGCTAGCCTCGAATTCAGAGAGATCTGCCTGATTCTGCCTCCTGAGTGCTGAGATTAAAGGCATGCATCACTACACATGGCTCATTAGCCTATTTTATTCAAATTCACAAAGACATTGTTTTACCATCAGCCAGTTAAACAATTATTAAAATGTTTCATTGAAAGCATGTTTAAGCATTTGCAGAATTCCCTGGGATCGTTTTGGTAATCTTATGACACACAATTGCCAAAAGCTACATTATAGAAATAACAGAGAATAAAAATACAGCAGAAGAATACTGTTGCTCGAATTTCTAAAGGTCTTATAAAAACCCTGGAGTCAGATACTGGGGTAAATGCTGAAAGATCAGAGAGACAAAGGAACAAGCCACAGCTACTTCTCACCTCGCCCACCCCATGAATCCTCTCACCGAATATCCCTGAGTCCTCAACCAAAGGGGTGCAGCTGAAAGGGCTCCTCAGCCGAAAAAGATTCAGCCAAAAAAACTTCAGCTGAAAAGGACTCTGTTTCCTGTCTCCTCATGCCTTATATACCTTTCTCTGCCCAGCCATATTACTACCTTCCTAGTGATGGAATTAAAGGCCTGTGTGTTTCCCAAATACTGGTAGCAGAGGCATGACATCTCAAGTGCTGGGATCAAAGGCATGAGACTCCCAAGCACTGGGATTAAAGGTATGTGCCACTACTGCCTGGCTCTGTTTCTCTCCTAGGCCGAACCAATCTCATGTAGTCCAGGATGGCTTTGAACTCACAGAGATCCAGGATCTCTGCCTACCGAGTGCTAGGATTAAAGGTGTATACCACCACCGCCTGGCTTCTATGTTTAATATAGTGACTAACTCTGTCCTCTGATCCTCAGGCAAGCTTTATTTGATACACAATATATCACCACACAATACTTCCAAGTTTCTGATGTTTTTCATTTGGAAGAACTGTACTTTACTATTGAAAAAGGTTAGAAAGATAAATAATGCAATCTGGACACTTACCCTGAGTGTCATTACCTCATCTGTCTTGCTCTTGTCCTATTCAGGTGTTTGAAAGAGACAGGGTCAGTATTTAATTCCCATCATTGCAGATTAAGCAACAAGAATCTAGAGATTTCACAGGAATTGTCAATTTCATATAGTGTGTATGTAAGCTAAACTTTCAGCTCTAGATGTACCTGTTTACATAGTCACTAGCTTTTCCAACACAACAAGATGAATGCTTAATATATAAAAACCACTCACACACTCATATTCTGTGCACTTTTTAAGGGCAAATTCTTAGGAAATATAGTTATTGACAATAAATTATCTACACTAAAGGCAGTGTTTTCAGATGTTTCTTATTTTACCTTTGTTGAAAGCAAATGGTAAAGCAAATAATCAGAACACTTTTGAAAAATCCTTCTACTCCCTCATAATGCGCCATAAACGGTCTAAAAATTACCATAGTTGAGTTGTCATTTCCTGCTTATTATATAATAATCCACTGTTTGGAAATACTTGTTTTGATAGCTGGAATACATTATTAATAATTTTGGGAACACGGAGCTTCTGGGTAGAAGCAATTTAAAGGAAATTAAGAATACAGGCCTATCTTTATTCTCTGTAAATTCAAAGGCTCTCTTCCCTTATTATAAAAGCCACCACTGATAGTTGAAAGCAGAAGGATGGGTCACTGTGTTCTGCTGGTCCTACAGCCTGAAAAGGACAGGGGTCAAGTATAATTAGTACGGAGGTAACACAGGAACTGAAGTTGTAGCCCTTGTGATGGAGAAGAGTCACAGTGAGTAACAGACTCCAAAGACACTTGAGCAGACACAGGCTATTTATGGTCCAGATAGAATTTATGGGAATAAAGTAAGTTGAGGAGGGGAATAATTCCAGGAATTATGTCTGAAAATGGAACAAGGAGGGGGGAGTGAGGGAAGAAGGATAGGGTCCAGTGAAGAAATAAACAGAGGGTAAGTATAAATAGACACAGATTTAAGCCAGCTGGATAAATCAGACAGAGTCCTGTCTTCCCATCATAAGGGCTCAGAGCTGGAAAAGTAAAGGATCCCTGGGTAGTAAGGCCTGGAATACAGGAAGCTGTACCACCTCTTCCTCTCCCTGCCTCACTGTTTCCAGGATCCCTGCCTCACTGTTTCCAGGATACACATACACACAGGCAAGCGAATTGTACAGAACTGTCCTTTTCTTTCCCAATCTTAAGAGATGGATGAAAATAGAACAGGTCTAACCATTATCTTCCTGGTTCAAATAAGCTTCACAAGGAAGTCAAGTTTAGATCAGCATGCATGCTGGTAGCCACTGCTCATTGAATCCTCCCTATTTGAATATTTTGCCTGGAAAAGAGATGAAAGGGGAGTCTAATCTGTGAAGGCTTAACAAATGTGCTGTAAAAGGGAAATGGATTTGGCATCTAGACACTCAGTCCCCAGTTGGTACTGTTTAGGATGTTATGAAACCTTTAGGAGGAGGAGTCTTATTGAAGAAAGTCCATCACTGGGGGGAGGGATTTGAGAGCATGGAACCTCAGCCCACTTCCGGTTTAACCTCTCTGCTTCCTCATGTAGATGAGAGGGAGATCTCTCAGCAATTGTTGATCTGACATTTCTCCCAAATTCCTAGGGCTGCAACAAGTCAATACAAAACAGGTGGCTTCACAAACACCAGAAATCCATTCTCTTGAAGTGCTGGATACTAAACTTCTTGTATTAAAATTCAGGTGTGGCAAGCCCATGCTGTGCCGAGTGGTCTAACAGACTGTCCTCAGTTCTGCTGAGGCCCCTATTGTTATTGTTACAATCATCGCCTGCATCTTTACCTGGACTCTCTGTCCTGTTGTGGAATAATATTTTTGTGCACTGTGAAGATGTGTTGCTCTCACTGGTTTAATAAAGAGCTAGATGGCCAATATGAAAGCAGGAATAATTAGGCGGGACTTGCAGAAAGGGAGAAAGCACTGGGATGAAGGGCAGAGTCACCAGAAGACGTGGGGAGAAGCAAGGTAAGCATGCCGTGCTGAAGAAAGGTACTGAGCTATGCAGTAGACTGTAGATGGGTACATTTAAGTTGTAAGAGCTAGTTAGTGACAAGCCTAAGCTATTGGCTGATCATTTATAATTAATAGTAAGTCTCTGTGTGGTTATTTGGGAGCTGCCTGGTGGTACAGAAAATTCCATCTACAATGTCCCTTATGCCCATTGTGATTGCTCCTGCAAACCTGTACCCAAGTTCAGTCACATTCACAAGCAGTAGAAAGTTCATCTTCAATGTAACCCCTCCTATGAACCACCATCCACAGAAACAATGTTTAAATGCTCCATTTTAAACTAAATTACTTATTTCACTGGATGAATCCTAAGGGATTGTATAGGGATCATGGCAGCAGCTGTATTAACAGGATTGCTCCCTACAGCAATATTTCATGGTTTCTTTTGGCTTTATTTCCCAGCACTCTGATTTTGTTTTGTTTTAATTTTTCAGAGGCATTGCATTTTCATTGTGTGTTACTGATGGTCTCAGTAACTAGTGTGTGTCCGTGCTGTTGAGCTTGCTTGCCATATGGGGAACTCGAAAGACCAGAGAAAACTTTTTCCTCCCAGATAGTGTCAGGGATGTTCTGACAAATATTAGTCCTTTTCCCCTCTTTTTCATACAATGTCTCTTAATTATTGCTTTTTCTCACCCAGATCCTCCAAGACCCTCCCTACCTCTCTTCCCTTCCAAATCCACACCCTTTCAGTCTCTTTCTCCTTAGAAAACAAAGAAGCATCTAAAGAATAATAATAAAATAAGAGGAGAGAAAAACAAACAAACAAACAAACAGAAGAAAAAGAACCAAAGAAAAAGCACAAGAAACAGTAGTATTTGGTTTTCCCCTAGGTCCCTGACCTATCTGGTCTCAGGTTCTTGGCCACATGAGCAGTGTCAGGGATGGGTTCCCTCTCATTGAGTGGACCTTGAATCCAGTCGATATTGGTAGGTTACTCACACAAACTTTGTGCCACTATTGTGCTAGCTCATCTTGCAGGCAGGTCATCATTGTAGATTGAAGAGTTTGGAGCTGAGTTGGTGTTTACTTTTCCCCTTTGGTAGCATATTCCAGTACCAAGGTCTATAGGGTCGAAGGCTCTAGGTGGGTACTAGCCTGACCTCTCCATGTTCAGTGAAGTTTGTAGGTTTTATATTCAGCAATAAGGCCTTGCCATTAGTTTATGAAGAATAATCAATACCCTTGGCAATAACCTGGGTTGTTTGGGGATTCCACAGGACTTTTTTGACCAACAGATCAGTTAGATGTAACGCATTCTGGCTATTGGAAACTTTATTTGGTGATGAGAGATGCCCCGTTGGGGCTCTGTCTTCTTCATTAGCTGGCAATTTCATTTAGATTTTTATTTTAGGAAACTTCTACTTTATTAGGTATCCATACAACCCTTCAAGTGGCCCTTAGGTTTGGCTGTCCCTCTCCATATTACGTCCATTACCCCCTCTTCCCATTCTCTTTTTATTTGATTCTCCCATTCCAGTACCCTCTCCTCATTCATCCATAAGTATCTACTTTGGTTACCCTCCCTAGGAACATCCATCTCTCCCATGTATTCCCTTACTCTGTACCTAACCTCTGTGGTTATATGGATAGTAGCTTGCTTATCAATGACTTAACTTCTTAACGCTTTTGGTTGTGAGCCTAGCCTTTAATGACTGAGCTATCCCTCCAGCCCAACTTAACTTCTAATATTGACAAATGAGCAAATACATACTATATTTATCTTTCTGGGTCTGATTTGCCTCACTTGGGATTATTTTCCTAGTTCCATTCACTTTCCTGTGAGTTTAACAACTTCATTTTTTAATGGCACATATATATGAATTATATTTCAAGGCAAACATTCAAATAGCACAGATCACCATAAATATGTTATTTTTTTTATACACACACAAAAAAACCCCAGCAGATCTTCTGTATACTAATTTGTCATACTTATTTCAAATGACATTGTATCCTGTATGTATTTCTACATACACACTTCCTTGTACTCATCAGAATTTGCATTGTGTAGGAAACAATTGCTCATTGATAGGTACCTGTTACTGCAGTTATAAGTGCATAGTCATTTGCATTTGTAATGGCATCTATATATTATTTCTTAGAAGTGGGAGTTTTTCACCACAGAGTGAATTCTTACTTTTTGGTGTGAGCTGTGGCTAGTTTCCATAGCAGTTATACCCTTGGACAGTCCAAACATCAGTGTAAGGAAATGTTCCTTCCTCTTCACAGTAGCCCACAAAGCACACAGGAAACTTTTGGTTTCGTCCAGTCTATGATATACAGGATCTTGTATGTCACATCTTGAATTTGTGACTATTTTATTTCTGATCATGAAATGTCATTCCATGCACTTATTGATCTCCTATTCATTTTTCCTTCTAATAAGTTTGTTACTGATTTCTCAGAAAACCTTATACATGAAAGAAATTGTCTAGGAACCAGTATTTTTATACTTTGCAAGGAACAGAAAATATTAGGTGCATCTCTGCTCTGACTTATAAAAATCCATCCGCTATTTCAGGATAGGGACAAGAACTTCTGGTTATTTCTAACAAGTTTATTTCTAGTTGGACTCTAGGGATGAGTAAAAATTTTTCTGAAAAAATCTCTATGAATCCATATTTATAGCATCTACTTGGCTTCTTGAAAAAGAAAGTATATATACAAAAAAAACTGGTCTAGGGTCAGTGAAGTGCTTGGGTGCACTGAGGATATAGTTCACAATATGGTGACTTATAAGCTTGTTAGTGGCAATGCCTTTATCAGAATTCTTGGCACACAAAGATAAGAATGTGTCAGTGACTAGATTATTATAGTGTGGAACATATTTTAAAAGTGGCAATCCCTGATCATTTCCTTTGTGCTTTATCGCAGAGACTATAACAAATAAATAACATTCTCCAAGAATATGGCCTAGGACAGTGAGATCAGAATCTGACAATATCACTAATTGGAACGCTGCAGATGTTAAATTCAGGTTTAAAAAGTGATGGAATTCTATATTATTAGAGAGGGAAAATATGGAAATAACATAAAACTTAAAAGGAAAGTTGTCATATTAGCAAATGATCTGATTCTTCAGTTATAAAGTGTTTGAAGAATGTACAAAAAATAAATTGAATTGAGAAGAGACTTTAGTCATGCTGATAGATACAAGATCAGTATGTAAACCCACCACCCAAATCTTCACAGAACTGCAAAACATTCAAAAATGCATTTTGACATTAAAGGTGATAATTAAGATAGCAGACTAAGAGTGGACAAATTTGACCCACAGAACTAAGCTCCAAAGGCAGGCTCACAGAAATCTATGCATGTGGTCACAAAAGAGCTGGAAACCCAACGAGATAGGAAGAAATGAGTCCTGTGAATCCAATGCTGCCAAGACTTTCAGTTACTACAGGAAAAAAAAAAAAAAAACAGAGACATCATCCACAAAATTAGTTGAAGATTGATCAGACTGACATAAGATGGCAAACACGTAAAACATTCAATAAGGAAAGTATTTGATGACTTTAATTCAAGGAAAAACACTTACCGGATAAGATTTTAAATAAACAACTCATAGAAAAAAATTAATAAGTGTTAGTACATCAAAGTAACTGCGTACCTAGGGACTTATATAACTGAATTCGGGTTTTTTTTCTGGAAAGGATAGCGCAATGGGTATATCACTTTTAAGGCTCTGATCAATTCTAATGTAGCATAAAGCACATGGATGCAAGAGCCTCAGATCTTTTCCCAAGGCTGAAAAAGAAGGGCACTTTGACAGGCTGAAGGGAGATGGAGCCTTCCTTCTGTTTTCGCATGTTGACATGCCACATTTTTCAAATATGGATGAAAAAAAAATTCAACAAAAAACTCAGAAAAAGGGATGAATGGCAAGATCCAAAACCAAACCAAAACAAAGATAAATAATTATATTTTCAGAAATGTAGTAAAAGTATTTCATAGACTTTCATATGAATAACTGAAAATTTTATTCATAAAGTGTAGTTGTTTGTAAGTGTCCAGTTCAGTGGTGCTAAATACTCTCAAGGTTTTTTTTTTTAGCAAATCTCAACTCTTTACATCTTGCAAACAGGAACTCCACCCATTATATTACAACTTACCAATTGTTCCTTTTACTGGCCTTTGGAAACTACCTTTCTACACTCTGTCTATAGAAATTTAACTACTCTAGCTAAGTTATATAAATGAAATAGTACAGTGCTTGTTTTGTTATCTGGCTTTTTAAGTACTTGTCTTGCAAGACTGAAACCACATTAAAAAAAAAACAAGGAAAGAAAGAAAAACTAGATAGGGTGATACATAATCCCAGTTTCAGGGAGGTGGAGAGAAGTAGATTCCTAAGGTAGCCTACCTGGTGAATTCAAGGCCAGTAGATGATCCTGTATTTAAAGAAAATAATAAAAAACAGAAGGAAGGAAGGAAGGAAGGAAGGAAGGAAGGAAGGAAGGAAGGAAGGAAGGAGGGAGGGAAGGAGGGAGGGAAGGAAATGTGGACAGTATGTGAGGAACAACATGAAGTCTTCTGGACTACACACACACACACACACACACACACACACACACACACACACACACA